>JBAJNP010000314.1:0-88975 GCA_036877545.1 Yasuhikotakia modesta
TCATTTTTTGAGATAGGAATTTTGGGTTTTCATGAGCTGTATGCCAAAATCATCAATATTAAAACAATAAAAAGGCTTGAACTACTTCAGTTGTGTGTAATGAATCTAAAATATATGAAAGTCTAATGTTTATCAGTACATTACAGAAAATAATGAACTTTCACAATATGCAAATTTTCTGAAAAGGACCTGTATATGACAAATGTAGTAGGTTCTCTGGGCACTGCATACATATGGTTAATTTGCATTGTAAATGTTGTCATTTCATATTCCAATATTTTGTGTTTTTCTTTAGGCGTCGTTCAGTATTTAAGCGCTTTGCCATGCAGCCTTCTCCACTCTTACACACCAGCCGCAGCTTCTCCTCACTGAATCGCTCGCTATCATCAGGAGAGAGCCTGCCTGGATCCCCCACACACAGCCTCTCACCACGCTCCCCTACAGCTGCCTTTCGTCCAACACCTGACTTTAACCAGTCAGGTTAGTGTTTCACCTTTATGATTTTCCATGTTATATGTAAATAATTTTTCTCTCATTTATAGTGCTTTGCAATCTCATGTACATTTTTATGATTTTTCCCGTTAAATTTTGAATAAAAATGGTTTGAGTTTTTAATAATGTTAAGAAGTTATAGTTGTATTTTTTACAAAAATCTTAGCTTGCCGCTTTCTCTTGCAGGTGGCACGTCATCACAGAGTAGTTCCCCTAGTTCTAGTGCTCCCAACTCACCTGCAGGCTCTGGGCACATCAGGCCCAGCACTCTGCATGGCTTAGGACCTAAACTCCCTGGACGACTCCGTCAAGGTCGACGCAAATCTGCAGGCAGCATTCCTCTTTCTCCACTGGCTCGCACACCCTCTCCAACACCACAGCCTCAGCCAACATCTCCTCAGAGATCCCCATCCCCCTTGCTAAGTCACACATTGGGCAGCTCCAAATCTTCTCAGGCTTTTCCTGCCAAGATGCATTCACCCCCCACTATTGTTCGTCATATGGTGCGACCTAAAAGCGCAGAGCCTCCCCGGTCCCCACTCCTGAAGCGAGTCCAATCAGAGGAGAAGCTATCCCCCTCATATGCTGGAGACAAAAAGCATTTATGCACCAGAAAGCACAGTTTGGAGGTGACCAAAGAAGAGGGTCAGGGAGAGGCCTTGTGTAGGGGGGAACATACCCCACCATGCATAGAAGAAAACAATTCCTGTGAGCCACCTGCCATCACTCGAGTGAGGCCTGCTGAGCAGGGTTGCCTAAAGCGTCCTGTGACTCGCAAGGTTGGCCGACAGGAGTCAGTAGAGGACTTAGACCGGGAAAAACTGAAGGCCAAAGTGGTGGTAAAAAGGCAGGACTGGGCTGAAAGGCAGGAACCTCTGCAAAAACAAGTCACCATGCATGATGTGGAAGGATCTGTGTGTTCCCATACTGTTGAAGATAAGGAATGGGGTGTCTTAACAAGGCCCAGTGCAAGACCACAAACTTCTGAATCCCTTGATAAATCTACTAATGCTACTTTAAAGGATGTACTGTACAAAAAGCTAAACCCAAGAGTGTGTGAGAGCATAGCAGAGTCCATTAGCAGTGGCGACTGTGCTTTGCTTTTAAGTGAGAGGTCGTCTTCATGTCAACCAGACAGACAGCTGTCCAGGACAATGAAGGAGGGTAATAAACCCGACAGGTTAGATTTCAAAGCCACCAACATTGAGTTTGCTAGAAAGAGACAGTCCTTTGATGAGAGGGAGGACTCCTTGTGTCGCATTTCATCCGGTGTTCATGAAAGTATTCATTTTAATACAACCAGGTCCAAAAGTCTTCAGCTAGATTCTGCATTGGCTTTAGAACATGTAAAAGGGGGCAAGTGCAACATTCACAGTCCTTCTGGAATGAGTGCTGAGACTTTGGCCCCAAAGCTACTTAGCGGTAGAGGTGAGAGTGCGGTAGAAAAACTTCAGATGATTTCCTCCTCTGACGTTCTCATCAGGAAAACCTCTTCTGATTACAAACTGGAAGGACGGCTTGTGTCCTCTTTAAAACCACTGGAGGGCACATTAGACATCGGTCTGCTTTCTGGGCCTCGGATATCCAAGACTGACACATGTCTCTCTAAAATGGCAGACAACCATAGTGAAAGTGTTATGTTGGCAGCAGATCTGTGTAGAAAGCAGCTAATTCAGCCAAAAAACACAGAGAAATGGACAGAACCGCAAACAGGGACACCAGGGGCACTTAATCCTAAGGGCAATGTTAATGTGAGCAGTAAAACAATTTTAAAAGAAGAGTCCATATCCAGTAAGGACTGTGCAGTTAGTCCTGTTTGCAGTGATGCTTTTTATGATCGAAGCAAATTTAATGATGGATTAAACTTGCAAACTGCAACCACTAAAGTGGAATCCATAGACATAAGTGTTAAGTCAGAGAGTAGGCTAAAGACAGCTCAGGAGATGAGGGCTGCACGACATGGCACACATTTTGCATGTGGGAAAACACCGTCTATCAGGGAGGTCAGCAATGAAGACCAAGAAGAGGATATGGAAACCCCTGAGGTGGCACCTCCAAAGCAAAATGCTCCAAAATTACAAGCCCCTACCAAAACTTGCGAATCTAATCAGCCCCTAGTCTCCTCAGCTCTGCTCAATTCTGATCAGCCACCCCCAGCAGCAAATTCTGGTAAAAGTCATAGCGGGTTATGTGGTTCACCAGCCACTTCTAATTCAGCACTGTCAGAAAAGGGAATTCCACAAAGTATAAACAATGACAAGACAGCCTTTTTAAACAACACTGCAGAGGTTGTAGAGCAAGTTCATCAATCAAATGATGTATTGAGCAATGCAGGTGGGACATCAAGTCTGACCCTGGCAGTAATGAAGAATGAGATAGACAGAAAAGATAGGGTGGGTGACACCAAAGAATCTTTTGACTCTCTTGATTGTGTGGCAGATAAGTCAGTATGCACAAAACAAAGCATAGACAAAGATTTAGACTCCACAGGTAGCACACCAACCACAATAGCTAACTCAGAGCAGGATAATCAAGGAATATGTGTCTATGAAAAAGCACCCATCCCTCAGAGTTTATCTTTACCTCCCTCTGTCACAACAGTTAGGAATTCTGTCTCAACATCAGCAGAAACATCTGAGAGCCCTCTTATAAAAAGCCCACTGTCTCCTAAACCTACCCTTCAAAGAAAAGGCACTCCGTCCACCATTGCTGCCCCACTAAAGGTCGTGTCTGCCACTGATTCACAATCCCATGCCTTTGCAAGCACAAGCATACAACTTTCTGCATTACCCGAGGTAAAAGCAACAACTCTTCAAGCTTCACAGTCTGAAGTATCATGTGCCAAGAACTTGCCAACAAGTAATTCACCCCAGCTTTCCAAACACATTTCTGACCAAACACAAAATGTGAAAAACAAATCCAATCTGACAAAGGATGTCAAGGTAATAGCAGCATCTGGGAACAAACCGGCAAACTCAAGAGATAAATTGAGCACTAAAAGGGACTTTAAAGGTAGTGTGACTGAACAAATCACAGCCACAACTGAAACATCAAAGAGCTGTGAAAAACAAGAAGCCCTTGTCAAAAGTCAGGTATATTCTAGTACCACACCAAAGCAGGACACTGGTGCAAGCCCACCAAAGACTAAAAGTTGTGTTGGTAAAGAGACTGTGCATGTAAAATCTACATTTAAAGCTGAAGAAAAGCAGAAACTCAAGAGCGCTCTTGATGCAGACAGCCAGAAGGCCAATAAGCAAGTTATGAACATGTCCACAATAGAGACGGGTCCAGCACAGACTGCAATAAAAAAGCAAGAAATGTCTGGTAGTGTTTTAACAAAACAAACTCCTTTGAGTTCCAAGAACAAGCCAAGGGTAGACTCTCCACTTGTTACACAATCCATTGGGAAAACAGTTGAAGAAAAGGGTAAGCAGGAGAACAAAGCACAGCTACAGTCTGTTGTCAAAGAAAGCTTGGTTAAACAAAAGGAGCAAAAAGAATCAGTCTTGTCTACACCTAAAGCCCTGCCCCAGAAGGAGGCCTGCACTGGTTCTCGAGATGGGTCTGTGCCAGTGTTGCCTACACCAGCTGTTAATATCCTTGTTTCAAGTAGGGCTCCTTCAGGTAAGGCCAGTGGTTCCACAGTTGAAATACTTGGACCTACCTCTAAGGAGCAAACAAAACCCAGAATTGTCGTTCCACGATCAGAATCTCCCATGGTCTCCAGTGCTAGTGATGCTGTAGGAACTATTACTGTATCCAGTTCAGAGTCTACACGTGTCTCTAGTGAGTCAAAGGTGACTGATAAATCAGTTTCAACCAGCCAAAAAGAGCAAGCAGAAAAGAGGAAAAAAGAACCCTCTCTAGAAACATCATCAGCACCAAAAACGACCCACAAAGACTCACCAAAAGGCACAACGTCTACAAAGCATATTACTACTGACAAAGATTCAGTTCGTTCTAAACAAACAAAAGATTCGACATGCAGTTCCAGTTGTAAAAAGTGATAAGTTATTGTAGTTGTCAAGGTTATTGCATTTTTAAAGGACTATGGGAATATAAACATCATTTTGTCTGTATGTAATATCATAAAGCCTTCCTATCTGAGGACCGGTGAAGCTGTAACTTTGGGTTTTCACAAAAACCAGAGATGAATTTGTTTGTTTGTGTTGTAAACTATAATACTCTGTTTATATTTAACATGTCTAAGAAAAAGTGTGTTGGCCGAATGTAGACTTGTTTTGCTGCTGATTTGTGGTCACTGTAGGTCTCGCAAAAGCGCCAAAATTAGTCATTATATTGTGTTGCAGTGTAATATAACGAGTGGCGTGTGCAATAATTGTGAAGTTGGAGTGGTGTTGCCTTTTTTAAGGCTTAAATGAACTGTGCCAATTGTGGTTGAGGGAGTTGTACCAAACGAAAAGCACCTTAAATTTAAAGCTAGAGGTGCATGTAAGACTGTGTAAAAATGGTCCCCGTTCAAATTTATTATGTCCCTGTAAAATTTATCATGTGTTACACTGGTTTTTGACATATTTAAAAACCACAAGAAAAATATATGTAGCAATGGTGCTAATAATGGGGCTTAAACACTGCAAGCAGAAAAATCACTAATATTGAACTTTTGTTGTTTTGTCTTTTTTTTGTCATTTTGACCTTATCATAGTTTTGTTTTGGGTAGTGGTACACAGAGGGAAAGCTTTGGTCTGTGCTTCTCACCTGGAACTATTTTACATTGTAATCGCCTTGTGGTTCTTGAATTGTAGTGGAAGGGGCCTTTTTGAGGGGAAATAGGACCTGCTGTTCTTCGCAGGTTATAGTAAAATTCACATTCCTTTCACATACATTTCTAAAGATTAATTTATATGCAATATATTGTAAATACAGCAGCGTTAATTGTACAGGGGAGGTTGGTTTAAAATAAGTGTTGTATGTTTTGTATGTGTACATTTTGCTATGTCATGTTTGTAAACTCAATGTTAGTCTCCTAGTGATGTCATCTGCCCAGTAATTCTGCTGATGTAGAGTCTATACTAGAAGAATAATTGTAGTCTCACTCTGAAATGAAAGTGTACTTGGAAGTTTCACTGAGGTATGTAGGGGATAACCACATGCATTTTTTTGAAAATGTTTTTAAGGTGATGCAGCACAGTTGCTCTCTGAATGTTCTCTGAATGATCATAATTGATGTCGCTAACATTGAAATGCATTCACTTAAACAGGGACAATGCAAATGTAGTACATTATGTATAAGGCAAGTTTCAGAAACTGAAGGATTACCCTATGGTTAAGGTTTACTACTATGTAGATGACATTTACAATATTTTTTTTAAGTATAGCATTTAGGGCTAACTTTTACCATTCAGTATAAAACACATGATGTACTTCCCCTGGTTTGGTTTAAAGGGCTTATACAGGGATTTTTTAAATGTGCTTTTGTGACCGTTGTGGTAAGGCAGGGCTTGTGCTACGTGTCAGGAGTTTTGCTACATATTTTCCTTCCTGTTCAGTCGATAATCTATCCATATGCAAAGTACAACACTTACAAATGGTGATTGTGTAATACTTGGCCAAAAGGTATTTGTGCTGCAACGTCACTTCACTAAAAGAAATTGATAAGTGCATTTCTTGCACACACTTTTTTTCATATCAGATATCTTAGCATATTAGCAAATTAGCATATTAGATATGTTAGATATCTTTATATCAGACTTTCAAAACCATCACCTTTTAAAAAGCTTTTGCCTAAAAGGTTTAAAAGCATATTTGCCATTAGTTTAACTTTATTTCATCTTAATGCAATGACCATCAAAGGTTAGCAACTGTCCCAATATAAAATGTTGTGTTCTTATACTAAACTTTAACTCTGCTATAGGTCTACTAGTATGTATACATCACATACCATCTTAAAGCAAAGCACCATATCTAAGCCTGTCAGTACACATATTGCTGAACATTCAGGCTATATTACAGTATGATAGTACTTTACAATAATAAAGTGTTTAATGTAAGCAAAGATCATATGCAACAGCTGGTCACAGAAATGTGCTTAAGTATCTACATAACGGAAAGCACCATGTTAACATAAAGACTTTAAACCGTATAAGACTGCATTTTCTGTTCCACATAGACTTTATAATGTAGTTTAGGACGTCTGGAGAGATATGGTGCACCTTGAAAAATACAACGCTTTTCAATTTCACTAAAAATACAACGCTTATTGGGATTTTGGGGAAGAGATTCTAAGCAAGCATATTATGAACTTAAATGATTAGCAAATGTGAATATTTTATAGAACATATGCATTGTCTGTTATAATTATTAACAGTATGGTCATGAATTAAGCCCAGACATTTATTTTGTTGGTATTTTTGTTCATCCCTTGCCTTTTCTGACAATTGATGTTAAAATCCTTAATGAAGCACATTAAATGTTTGTTTACAACATCATGGATGTATATTATGTACATTGTGTTATTTGCCAATTAATGTGCTGTCACATAAAAGTATGCTGTGATCGATGTATGTGTAAGCTCCTCTTACCAGACACTTGCTGTTAAAGACCGTCAGTGTGGTAGCCTAATTGTTTCCTGTCTTTCCTGTTTAATTTCTGTATGAATTCAGTGTTTGTGTAGATGAACCTGCTTATCATCATCTTTTAGGATCTGTGCAATAAAGATGTGTTTTTGAGTTTTGTTTATCACCCAAAAAAAGCTCTATGGATGTCATAGATGTTGTACACTATACAAATATTTATACTTCTAAAGTTGTATAATAGTGAAAATAAAAAGGCATGAAAAAATTACTGGTTTATGTTTTTATTGTATTTTAAAGTCTTTTTACATTAATTACCAAGCTAAACCAAACATTTAAAATGTATTTAAAATTTTATTTAAAAACATTTAAAAGTTTACAAGGCTTATAGTTAGACCTATGTCCTTAGTGCTTTTAAAATCTAAAAATCAAAAAATGCTTGGGTTTTAAAGTTATTCATTTTTATAGCTATTTAAAAATTGTCACTTTTTTATATTGACAATGTTAGCCATTTTTCACACATAGTAGTGGTGATACTTTGAACAGCAAATATTAAGAAAACAGTAAGGTTTTGCATTCAGATTCTTTTAGATTTATAGTTGTGTGTATCTTCTCCTTATTCTCCTGGTAGTAAAGAAAATTAAAGATGCAATTACAATAGCTAGAATTATTAAAACTATTGCAAATGCAGGTATACCTTTAGAAAGTTCACATCGCAAATGAACATCAATAATCCTATTTCCTGTGGCATTACAAAATGTCTTTGTTATGTGTCTCACTTTGATAACATTTTCCTTGACCCATTTGATAAATTTAAAGTTGCTACAGTTGCATATCAGAGGGTTGTAACTTAGATCAACAGAACTCCCATTTCCCAAGTGCATAACATTTTCAACATCCACCAATGCAATGGCATTGTTAGCAAAGTTAAGTTGAAGAAATTTAAGAGAGTAAAATGCAGAGGTGCTGAATCTGATAAGACGGTTTAAACTGAGGTCTACTTGTGTTAGATTTCTGAGCCCCTTAAACATATTCTCTTTTAGGGCACTGATTCCACAAGCAGACAAAATTAGGGTTTCCAAAACAGGGACTGGTTTAAAGAGCTCTGATTGAGTAAAAATTCCACCTTGAATTGTGTTCCCCTTCAAATTGAGGACTTGCAAGGCCTTTAATCCCTTTAAAAGTTGCACATTTGTCAGATCAGTGTCCGACCATGATAGATTTAGAGTTCTAAGACTTTGTAGATTACTAAAAGGTGAGCTGTCATTCAGTTTATACCTTGAATGGCTGCAGTCCAAGTGTTGCAGTTGTGTAACTGCTTTGAAAGGCTTTGAATTCCAGAACATGGGTGATCCATAGCTGAGATTGAGGAACTTCAGTTCACCCAGACCAAACAGCTGGTCATTACAACAAGGTCCTTTGGGGTTTACTGCACTATGGCCAAGATCCAACATCTCCAGGCCTCCAAGACTCTCCAGGCATCTACTACTAAAATTGAGTTGCTTTAAGTTTCCACTTATGGACAACTGCACAAGCTTGGGAAAGTTTTTGGCATTGATTTGGCAGACATCCAGAAAGCTGTTGTCATTTAACACCAGATGGGACAATGAGGACAGGCCGACCAGGTTAGAGGGAAGTGAATGCAAGTGGGATCTGGTAAGGTCAAGCTTTTGAAGCCCTTGAAGGCACTGAAATGTGGCATTATTCAGGTCTGGGAAATGATGGAGCTGGAAATTCAGCTCAGTCACAGAGATGTTACAGAAAGATTGTAGTGCTAGAGATGGGATGTATGCCTTTGGATCGGTTTCATATAATCCCAAATGAAGTCTACTGGTTTTAATGCCTTCAAGCCCCTTCAGTAGTACAGAAATGTTCGTCTTTCCTAGACAGCCACTAAAATCAAGACTACCCAAATTCAGTGACCGAAAAGCACCTGGTTCTACATCAATAATGTAATTTCCTTTGAAGCTAATGTTCATTCCGACCATGTTGTGAAGTGGTTTTAAATCTACTGCACTTATTCTCTCAATTAAATTCATGTCTAGATGTAGACTCCTTAGATTTTGCCAATAAAAATGGCTTAATCCATCTAATGAGCGAATGTTACTTCCTCTAAGGTCTAGGACTTCCAAATAGGCAAGAGTTTTTGATGGGATGTCTGACAGACTTTTTATATTTGACTGAACCAGACTGAGATATTTCAGGTTTGTCAGTCCAAAGAAAGCTCTATCTGCAATGAACACAAGTGGGTTTCCAATTAGGATGAGGACCTCCAGGTCTGAGTGATGTAAAAAGATATCTTCATATACAAAAGTGATGCTGCATCTGTTGGGTTTAAGTGTAAATAAAAAAACTAAATAAATAGATAAATCTGGTTCACTTTTTTACATAATAGCAGAATGTCTACCAAAACGGTACTGATTGCTTGAATAAAACCAGCACTGCAATGTCAAAATAGAGTTATTGACAATAACTGTGATAATATTGACATAATAATTAATATAATTAAGTTTCAATGTAGGTGGTGAACCCATTTAAGCTTTTTCTTTAAAAGCCACAATAGTTACAAACTTTCTCTCTGCTTTCCTGTATTTGTATTTTGAGGTTGATTCATTGGAAAAAAATGAGACATAAGTAAAATTAAAGTTGAATTTGATTAGTTACTTCATCATTTATTAGGTACTTCCAACAGATATTGCGAAAATATCGTTTTTATGATTACTTTTGGCCACAATAAGTGTGTGGTGAAGATATTGTGACATTTTAAAAAGCATTTCTCTTACCTTGTAAGGTCTAAATAATGTAGATTCTGTAGCCTTTCAAAAGTAGAATTGTACAGAGCAGGTAGGTAGTTGAAGCCAAATTTCAGAATTCTTACAGATTTTGGAACCTCATCTGGAATTACTTGTAGGTTCATATCACTACAATCATAGCCATCTGCTATCTAAAATAAAAGCAGTTAAACAAATTTAAACTTTAGATTTACAATAACAAAAAACATGAGTATAGTAATTCATTGTATTATTATAATTATTACTATTACTATATTTAATATGTAATTTCTAACAATAATATGTTTACCTGTAGGCATTGTCTCTTAGCCCATGGTGTTGCTGCATTATAAGCTAAAAAGTGTGACAATATAGTGCAACAGAGCATGCAAAGAAAACACAACTGCTCCATAGTGCACAGTTAAGAAAAAACAATGTCACTCTTATATAAATAAAATAAAGGAACTTCATGTAAAAGAAGTATTTTCCCATAGCTTCCCCTTTTCTCAGTACAAATGATTATGAGTGGATTATGGTTACAGGCAAAATGTACACACTGTGTTCAGTAAGCAAACAAAAGTCAGTCATGTGAAACAAAAATGTGGTTTTAAAGTATCTGTTCTCTTTCCCCCACCTTTAATTTTGTGTCATTACCTCATGAACAAAATAAAATCAAAAACGTATGAGGCACAGCACTTAAGGTTCAGCCAAGTTTAATGTTGTTGAATTTTAGTCTTAATGTTACCATGTTATTATTAGTGGTCCTTACAAGACACCATTTTAACTCTCTTGCATCATATTTTAATGGACAGAACTTCCTATCATGGTACCATGAATCAAGGCTCAAATAAATGTATTGAGGAGAGGTGTGCTGTAACTATATCAGCAATCGGGTGTATGGTGTAGGAAAAAGTGGGTGAACTTGGGCAGAATTTTGTGGAGACTTGGCATTGAGCAAGTTATTGAGCAAGTAACAGGTCAGTGTTCGACGTGATCTCATTACTCTGTTGAATAGTTCAATTCGCAAAGGTAACTTTATAAGAACGATTTATAAGTTAAGCTGACAGGTCCAAAGAAGATCCTATTCAAGTCCTGTAGATGTAGTGGAACGCTAGATTGTTCCTACAGCAGTTGTTTAGAACTTGTCATTCAGTTGTTTAAACTTGTCATCCAGGTTACGAAAATCACCTCCTTATAATGTACCTTACAATGTTGTGTTTTAACAGAGATGGTGGCAGAAAGCTTTGGATGTGTCTGATGTCTGATGCATTTAAATGCCATTTAGTAAAGCGATATTATTCTGATGTTTCGATTGGTGTTGTTTGAATTGCGTCCATTCAGATAATGACAATGCTTATCTTATCATATCATAAATATACTAATTCTTTATCGATGTTATTTTGTCTGTCTTGTATCTTGTGCTTACCGTAAAGCCTTGCAATGGAAGCATCTTTCCAGCAGGGAGCGGTATTTTCCATTTATTCACAATGCAGTTACGCAAGCCTTACATCCAATTGAGATAAAGACTACGCTCGTTATAATGTACGTATAAATAGAAATAAATCTTTCACAGATTATAGTGTTCCGTGAGGCCAAAGGATTAATCCAGTGTTAATGCACAGGATATGACTGAGGAAAGGATTTAATTCCTTTCTGTATTTAAAGTGTAGGTAAGTATTTATATGTTATCTACTCTTATCAAATTTTATTATAATCTACTGTCTATCACCTCTGTTAGTGATTTATAAAACACATTTGTTCTTAGTTCGATATGTTTAATAGTTACAGTCCACAGGTTACATTTTCGGAAGATGTTTAAGGAAGTTTTAAAAAAGGAGAACTATGGAAATGTTGAACTGATATCTGAAATCAGTAAGTGTCATTGTGACATGGATAATTTAGTCACGTAAGCAATACTCAACAGAGGGTAGCAGCTAAAGTTGATTGTTAGCACTGTAAATTTTGCTTTTGTTTGATATGACGCTGATTTTAAGGATTGGAAAATATCTAATTTTGGGAATTTTGTATCTATCTGATACTTTAAACTTTAGTTGTTTGCTGAAATTGCTATTAATGCTAGAAATAAAAAGAAATACTTTTTAATTCATGATGTTCAATAGAAACACAAACTTATTAAAGAAAATGAGGCTACTATATCTCTTTTGTTTGTTGGCTTGGTTAGCATATTTTCTCATAGCCATAATTACATGCTATTGGGCCACAAGTTGTGCCACAAATTTTTGACCTATTTACATGCTCAATGTAGGTTACAAATAATTAAACTATTTATACATTTTATAAAAGCTTTTTTGTACAACAAGATGCATAAAACCATGCATAGAAAATGCTAATCAAACCTTTTATAAATTGTGCGCATATTCATCCTTAGTCATTATATTGCACATAATTCTTACTGCCTTTTATAATTATCGGGTTAATGCTGCCAGTGATGAAGGATAAAAAATATAGAAAATCTGCTAGCGTCACACGCTCAAGCACAACAGCACACAGAACACCCCCACACTGTGACACAGAAACAAATTTACTGTAGGGCCTATTCAGCTCACCGCCCACATCAGCTGTTCATCTGAGCTGTAGTCATGATAATGCACACGCACTTGTGCCCATTCGCAGATATTACGAAGCAGAAAAAATCCTTCCTGCCAGACCCTAATCCTCTTAGAGGTTTTTATTAATGCCCCCTCGCTCCCTCCCCCTTAGATGTGAGCTTCAATGAAATGGGGCAGAAACAGCATTGGATATTGAGGACAATTGTGGCAACTGTCTCATATGAGCTGAGTGACATACAAACAGCATTGAGACATCAGTGACTGAGCTGCGTGTGGAGAAGCCTTTAGACCTTAAATTTCACCCCACAACATTAAATAGTTCTGACAGCCAAGGAAAAAAAGCTGGACATCCCTATTTTTTGCCTTTTGTTCATTTCCTACCAACACTTCAACTCCACTGTTCTTTAAACATGCACACACATACTTATCAGTCTGGGTGAATACAGCATATGAAACCAATGAAAAACTGTAATTACAATCATGTGCTGAAGGAAAATATTTCTCAACCTTGAAAAACTTCAGTACACACAATCTTGAAGGTTGCTTCAGAAATATAAACAAACGTGTGTTATGAGTGTGTCGAATTATTTTCCTTTGAATTGTCCAAGGCCTCTGGAGTAATAATACATTTAATTTGTTTATATGGCAGTCAATGCTGTTCAGATGTTGGGTATTTAAAATATGAAGTTATAATAAGCAATAGCGTAACAAAATCACTGATTGAAGTCAATGCAGTTGTGACTGTCATTCTTGTCCCTCAGTGAAAAAAACGTTTACTGAGATCAATGCACTTACAAAAAAAAGCTTTGAGGTAATTCCTGCTAAATGGCAATTTACAGTGAAATATCTGTCTGCTTTGTCTTCTCAGAGAAAAATGTTATAGGTTGATCGTTTATTGCTGAAAAGGCTTAATAGTGTGTACAGTTGTGGCAAATGTAGCTGCAAGCAGATAAGAATCTTAGATCTTTGAATGCATGTGCAAAAATATATGATGTATTACATGGCAGTGCTTTCATAGCTCATATGGAATAAATTTTAAATAGCAGTTTAAATAGCATGGTTAATAAATGAATAAGGTTAAAAGCATACTTTAAATGTAAATGATAAAAATACAGGATTATCCTGGACTAAATACAGGATTACAGCCTTCATTTGAGACAATGTGGTTAATGTTTTGAAATTTGCAGTCATCTTATGTTCTTTAAACTTAGCATGTTACCTCAGAATGTCCTATCTTCTGTTTGATGAAGGTATTGACATGTATTATACTGATTAGCACAATTCCTAAGCAAATTACTGCTGCATCCTACACACTGGTGTAAAGTTACAAGAGAATGTGTTATATTTATTAAACATTTTATAATGATTTTTTTGCCATGTAAATAAAAGGTCAACTCAACCCACCATTGGTACAGAACCTCATAGTTCAACTTGAATCATCTCTTATACTTTGGGGTGGTGTTTGATGACCAGTTGAAATGTATTATTCACAGCCGGTACATGCTGTACAACATCAGAAAAATTAAACCTTTCCTGTCTGAACATGCAACATAGCTCCTATTCCAAGCACATGTAATCTTAAGGCTGGATTACTGAATGCCCTAATGGCTGGCCTTCCAGCCAATGCAAACAAACCCATGCAATCCAGAATGTTGCTGCATGTCTAGCAAAAAAAAATATTGTAGATGCATTATAGAAGAACGGTTAGGTATAAAAACAACTTCCATAACTTTTTGTCAGCATATTATGT
Organism: Yasuhikotakia modesta; assembly: GCA_036877545.1. Lineage (NCBI taxonomy): Eukaryota > Metazoa > Chordata > Actinopteri > Cypriniformes > Botiidae > Yasuhikotakia > Yasuhikotakia modesta. The sequence goes on from JBAJNP010000314.1 coordinate 14,117, forward strand.
TGATGCGTTACTCAAGAACCATTATAAATGTCAGAAACGTTTAAATAACCTTTTATAAGTGTCCTTGCTTGCAAAATATTGTGCAAATCAAACATATGACCTAGTAGACGTTTTGAAAAATAGATGGACAGGAAGAAGATGAACTGAAAATGGTGGACAGAAAGTAAAGTTGCCTAGAACAAAGTTGGTATCATAGCATTCGACAAGTCAGGGAATCTAAAAAATGATGTCTTATGAGGCAAATGTAAGGGTTATAAGCAGTTACGTAAATTTTGTTAACATTTTTGACCACTAGCAGATACAGACTCAAAACTTTGTATCTCCAAACAACGAGGATGATGAACCATACCAAGTTTCCTAAAGATATCTAATTGTGTCCATAAGGCATTTTTAGCCATAGTTTGGTTCTGATTGGAGAAAAAGTAGGACTACTCCTCAAAAGTAGGTTTTGGCAAAAAAAAGTGGGGAAAAATAGTGGGGAAATTTTTATGGCATGTTTTGTTTGGGTCGTTAGCCAAAGGGAAAAGCTTAGACATGGATGTGGTGCGGGGCTTCATAGCCACATTTTTGACTAAAGTGATACAGATAGTTTTGACTACTTTTACCAGACTTGGTACAGCTCTGTCCAAAAAATGTTTTGGATTATATGATTATGTGTGGATTTTTGGTCAATTCCAGGCACTGAATTACTCCTAGGGGATTTATGGGACTGTCAGCAACTTTGGCAACTATTTCTATATAATATTTAAATATTATATTATTATGTTATGACATTGAAGATGCTAAAATGTGAAGGAAAAATGTGACCATGATGACACAATAAATCTGGGGCAATAAATAATGGCTCATATCTTTTGTGTGCATTAAATGATTTTGTTGAAACTTGAGCTGTTTGTTTGGTCCTACAGACTGATGGCATAAAGATAGCTATTATGAGTCACAGTCATAGAGCTACCAACTGGCAGAACAAAGTATGTCACTTAAAACAACATTTATAGTGTCCTTTTATATATACCTAAGCCCCTTCTTACTTAGTCAGACAAATTAAGAGACTTTAAAAAATGCTAAACTGTAAACAAATTGTTTATATATTAAGTGGTTTTAACATAGTGATGCATTCATTTTATGGACCAGGAAGTGTCTTATATCTTCTGCATGCATTGAGAGATCTACATCAACCTTGGTAAATATGTTTGGTGTTAAAGGCCGATGTGGCTATTGTAAGTCACAGTTATAGCGCCACCAACTAGCTGCAGGAAGTGTGTCACTTACAAGAGACTTACAACAGATTTTAAAGTGCTTATCAACTTCAGAATTATATGCATATGAGAAATATGCATAATTTTCTGAAAAGAACAAGGTGTCAATGTCGCTGTAGCGCTTGGATTCGTAATTGCTGCTTGCAGCTATATTTATTTCTTCTTGTCTTAAAGGCCCCATAGACCACTGTACTTCTTAATGACAGAAGACATTCATCTTATTTCTTTTTCATCTTATTTCTTTGTGCCCTTTGCCTCAGTTTTCATGATATTATCAGTGGCTATTATTATTACATTTCTGAAATTATGCAAAGCTGCTTTGATTAATACATTTGGGGGTTAATAAAACAGGCCAGCCATCTGAAAAAGGCAAATAAAACAGGGGGTGTTTGTGCAGTGAATCAAGCCAGATGGTCAGCATTTCACACTCTACATTACTGATATCAACACATTTCACAGCTCTGCCGAGAATTTATGTATGTTCTAGATGGCTTTATGTAATCTTTGCAGATCGTAATTGCTGAGTTTTACAGAACAAAAAAATGCACATTTATTTGATGATTTGCAAACTGTTGTTGTGGACAAAGACACATGTGAGGCTTGCCACAGCGGCCCCATTGTGAGGGCAACAATATTTCCCTTTGTTTCATTGTTCTGCAGGTCACAATGCCCATTCAATGAATAACAGAATCTAAATTCTGCCGCTGTAATGTTGATACTGTCCTTACAGATCATACCCAGAAATAATGCAAAAAACAAAGCTGGTTTTAGAGCTCTGTGAACATTTCTTGGGTTTTGTTTTTCATTGGCTGAACCAATCTAAAGAAACTCTAAATAGATATTATGTTTATGTGTACAAGTGCATTTGGTGACAGAATATAGCAGTGCTTAACCTTTACAAAGATAAAAAGAGATATAAACTATTTGCCTGTATTAAATTCAGATGGAATTATTTCCGAAATATTTTGTAAGTTGGGAGTTGGCCAAGCTTCAGCTAAACAGTCTTATGAGGCAATTAGCGGTAAAGCTCCAGTCTTAAATATGGAAATGCTGGCTGATCATGCTAACAGATTCGAATAAACATATCAGCCAGAAAAAACAACATAATATTTACCAGATCCAAAGCAACTTCACTTCAACAATGAATTCAAGGTATACATTTTTATTAGTACTTGTGTTCCCTGGGATTGAACCCACAACTTTTTCACTGCTAACGAGCAACAGGAACACTAATGTTCATTAGGAAGCATGGTGTGTGAGTACCATGGATGAGTAGGTGGATGTGTGTTAAGTTGGCTGGGAAGCACAGAAACATTCCAGATGTATATGGGAACGAGTTGGATATGTCCAAACCTTTCGACTGCTGTTTACAATAAACTGCTGTTTATTTTGGATTGTGTGCTGGCAGAATGTCAGAATATCTCTTATAAGGCATTGGGTCAATATCTACATCATTTTCCTGTTTCAAACACTACTTGTCTAAAGCAATTAGTGGCCCAGTGTTATTTATTTAAAAAATGGCCATAGAAGAAGCAGTTTTTTGGCATTGCTGTGAAGAACTCTACAAGAACATTTATTTTAAAGAGTGTGTTTCAAATTACAATGAAAATAAATGAATTTGAGTGGCTGATCCTACTTTATTGACATAATGATAGGTTATTCTCGGTCAGTGGATACGCCATTCAATGTTGTTTATCTAGACAAACTAGCATAAAAATACATGCACAAAGAAACTATATCTCTGTGGGATAGCCAAATGAAAACAGCTTCATGCAATCATAACACTTTTTTGTTACAGTTGCCAAAAACAAATAAAACAATAATAATATAATACTTTTTAATTTCACAAGTTACCCCAGTCTTATAGGGTACTGATAGGGTAGATGTTACTCATTAATGTAATATCTGTTAAACAAAGAAAATTATTCCCTTGGTCATTAAAACTAACATTAAAACTACTTGGTCATTAAAACAAACAGTTCAAGGAGGAACGAAAGTACAGTATAATGTTTTGGAAAATACATAAATTTAATGCAAACATTTGGTGCCTTTTAAGGAAATGATTACTGAAAGAATAACGGAATAATTGACAGTTCATTGTTGAGCAAAACCTTCACCATGGGCGTGAGAGATATTGACTGCTTGTCATGAAGTTTATAAAGAGATCACAGTGGTTGTTATGGCTTAAATTTCATTGAGAGTGTTTGAATTCATGGCTACCATGGCTACTGGTATAAATTTCATACGTGATCTTCTAGAACAGGTGATTGTCTGACACCCGCATACTTCCTCATACCATTTGGCTGTCTGTCAGGGAAGTTGCAATACAACATGTACCTTAGTCTCAACAGGGCTCACAATAGATTGCCTTATTCATTCCTGAGGTGTTTGAGGTTTGAGTTGCATTCGCACATTGCTTGAACTGCAGACCACAAATGCTTTTTACAATTTTTGCAGAGTTTTGCAGAAACTTTGAGAGGAATCCTGCACTGGTGGTGCTATAATAAATTATTGTTGTGTTATCAGACCACTGGAACACTGTCATACAGCTAAAAAAAAATGGTGATAACATAGAGCTAGCCAAATAACATTTGACCTTTTGGATCACAGCCGAGTTTCCACAAGCTGAAAAAACTCCCCCATTTTCCCTTTTTAGACTTGGCCCAAATCTATTGCATCTATGCTTCAATCTGTAACTATGCTCTCTACTTGCCTACAGTATGTTTAGTAATAGTTATGCTTTAAAAATGTTAAAGGTGTGTAAATAACTACATCTAACTTGTTTATGGGTGTTTTTCATTAGTTTTATTTCTTTGATGATATTGGCAAGAGAAAAGGGTGAATAGCTCCATAAATCTTTTAAGGACCGTGTCTGTAATACAGCTGTACACATAGACTTTTGTCTCACTGTAAAGGCCAAATAAAACAATAATAATGGCTGTTTATCTAAGCCTTGGAAGCCATGCATTGACCTGCCAATGACCAGCTCTTTCCTTGGAAGCACAGGAAATTTAATGAAACAGTGGTGTAAGTGTTTGGTCAGAACAATGTGGGCATAGCTCTACAAACCCCAAAGACAACTTTTAATTTAAAAACGGTTTGGCTCTAAAACAGTTATAAGCAAAGTTTACAGAGTCACACAGTTGCTGTTTTGATTCCAGTATGTGTACTAATTTAATTTATTAACATTACTAAAATAGTTAGTTGCTATGGTGTTCTGGGTGGTTGCTAGTGTGTAGCTATGTGGTTGCGAGGATGTTAATTTTTGTTTGAAGGAAAAATGTGGACAAAACTAGACTCTAAAAATACTTATTGTATGTTATTTAAATCCCTAACCCAAAATATAAGCAATAGTAATAGTTATGCCAGTAGGATAGAGAAATTAGTATGGCATTAAAATAGGGTGAAAGAAGGTTTTTTGGGGGTGGGACAGGGTTCTCCTAGACACCACGCCAAGACCTTTAGCCCAGAGAAGCATTGAGCAGCATTCAATGGTGGCCCGCAGCAGGTATAAATAGGCAGGCTGTGCAGAATTTAGGACTAAGGCTTAACAAAGATCAGTCCAGCATTCTGTAGCTGCAATTACAGCACCATGACTGTGGAGTCACCCTGTGCATTATTAAGGTCACTGCAAAAGACATGGACATGATTAGTAAAGCTAAAGCAGGATCAGAGTAGTGAAGTGAAACAGAGAGTTTCACTTCAGACAGCATTTCAGCCTAGAGATCTTTAGAAATCATGGTATTACAACAGAATTGAGAGGATTAGTGATGAATTTTTGAATACTGTTTTAAGACCTCCCAAGATCATAAATCAAATTTTCTTGAGACTTGATAACCACAATACCTTTACAACTACAGAGAAAGGTCCATTTTAAAGCTTTTAAAGCAGTAACCAACTTTTGGACTTGTCTTTTTCAAGCCAACATCCTCTTCTAGTTGATGTTATGTGCAAACACCCAGGAACCACCCCCACAACTTGACAATGGGTTTGTATTCATTCTACCCTGTAACGTCTTAAAACTTGCCACTATAGCTGAATTGTTTCCCATGCACTGTCCCAGAATGAGGAAGAATATAAAAGCTCCTATTTTGACCTCCCACTTCATGCGTCAATGCAGCAAAGTAAACAAAGACATTGATGCACAACACAAAAATGCTTGTGTCCATTTGAAACCATTTGTTGTAACACCTCTTTTTTACACTGGTTTGTGTTTAGGGGAAATGAAACCAACTCAAGGACTGTTATGTAAAGGCAATCCCAACATTCATTGGCCACAGCTGGTATGTCTTGCGTAAGAGTCACAGAATGTCATCTGGCGTGAGCCAACGCTGTCAATCCAATGGCTGCTAAATTTCAGCTTCCCCAGGCAGTGATATCCCTGCCACTGCCCAGAGTGGATTAGCACTTGATTGAGGTTGCTGTCCTGGATTTCTGTTAAAGTATGGGACATAAGGAGATCAGCCAGATTTAGGGCTCAATTTATAAAAATGTGTCTATGTAATACCCAGGTCAAAATACCATGTCCGTTGGAAAAAATTACTAATCCTCCATATACACTTTGTGGCATCTTAGTATTGCGTTTTGAATGCAAAATGAAAAATTTAGATCATAGACATTTTAGGGTAGGATTTGACTTGTGTTATGGGATAAGAATAAGGGAATAATGGGAATAAGATTGTAAGAAGCAATTTTGTGATTATTGCTCATTTAGCTTCATTAGATTTCACCCCACATCATGTTAATTAGAAACACATGTTAATAATAAAATGTTAATTTGAAACCATCTTGCAGTAGATAATTTTGTGTATGTGTGTGTTTTCGATATGTAAGAGATGTGTGTTGCATCTTATTGTCAAGACAGATCATATTATTATTGTTGTTTCTTATATTTTATATTTATATACCTGTTTATAAGTTGACAGTGCTAATCATTTATATATCCTCTGAAACTTCAATCTGAAACTTGCCATGAATTTCAACTGTATTATTTCTGAAACACATGCAAGCACACAAGCTGTTTACAGATTGGTTTGTTTGACTGGCTTTTAATACTTCTATGGTAAATATAAACCGCACTCATGTACGGCATTGTTTATTTACACATGATGTCTGCATTGTTTTAGAACTGAAACTTTATTGACTAAATAAATTAAAGAATTTAACAGATCAGTTAACACTGCAAATACACCTCAAAATATAGTGGTATTGGAAAGTGGCAAAATTCCCCATCTAGCAAAAGTCTGGCAATTTGAACTGGGACTTTATGCCTCTGCTTTACTACTGTAATACAAGCATCTCAATAGTATCTGTGTAAAAATTGCACCTAATGTAAGGTGTGTCTGGATATGTGGCTGGTTATAACCCTTTTATGCATCATTTGTTTAGAAACTGATTCAAAATGTAAACAAACATCTTCTTTTCTTAAATTCCACTATCTTAAATTAGATTGTGTAGTGAATAAAACACAAATTTTTACAATAAAAATACAGCTGAAACTTCACAAACACATATAAACTCAAACCCTTTTGTTTTTACTTTTTGTGGATTCTTTGTAAATTTTTTCTATACATTTCTGAGAGTGGTGTCTCCACACAGTAGGCTTTGAAATATGACCTATAACTTTATTAATGTTCATAACGTGTGAAAAGCAGCAGACATCTACTGCAATGCATCTGCTTGGATTTATTGACTTCCTGCTGCTTCATACTGTCTATTGCCAATGTAATGGACAAAATAATCCTTTTAACTTTTGAGTGGCTAACCTCATGGCTCATTGATTTGATCTAACAAGCGTAATTAGGCAGCCATGCCTCGGATTTACGCAGAATATAGAAGCTCTACTCTATATTTCCTCTGACTGATACGTGCGTATTGCTGCACTGTGCCCATGCATGCCAGCAAGGAGAGGTGATATTCTAACAAGCAGAGACGGGCACTGATTAGATGTTAATGCACTTACTCTGGTAAGTGGGGTTAAGTGCTTAGTATTACAGTATTACAGTGGACTTGTTCATCTGTGACGAAGAGAATACGAGCGAATGACATGGGTCGGCTTTAGGACACGTGGGTCACAGCTGTTTGTTTTATGAGCCACCATCTCATCTATTAGTAAAAGAGGCTTTTATACATGTAGATTCACTTCTAATAAGCCATTGTCAAACACAGAGACTAAATCTTTAGATGATCATTAGCCCAATGAGGTCAGAAAAGCTTGATTTGTCAATATGATGACGCAGAGGTGACGTGTTGGTAATAAAAATGACAGTTCCTTGCAACACCAGGCTTTTATTTTATGTGCATTTTTGTCACTTCAGTTATGCTCTCATTTACACAATGCTGGCTTGTTTTTTCCCAATTATGTGTAAGACAGTAAACTAGAACTGAACTAGACACAGAAACTAGTTTCTGTGTCAGAGCATGATGTTTGGACCGTGACTCAGTCCTAGTCATTTACAAACATTTACATTTATTTATTTGGCAGAAGCTTTCATCAAAGGTGACTTACAGTGAATTTAAGTTTTTCTTAATACTTGAATTCCCTGGGATCAAACCCACAACCTTTGTGCAGCTATCGCAATGCTCTACCAGTTGAGCTACAGGAATATGTCATGGTTCTTGTATCCTGAAGTCAGAAATGCTCTGGGTCTTCTGCGATCTGCATTTTGCTTGTCTTTGCTTGGAAGCACATGAACATTGTTTGTTTGCTTTGTGTCATGTGATTCCTGTCACGGGTCTAGACATCATAGGAGGTTGATCCATCAGTCATACTGGGAGTTGTTGGAGGTTTGCACCATCCTCAGCAGAAGCAGGAGAGTCTATCCAAGTCTGTCCAGTCCTCCAAGGGTAATGCTCAGCTCTTTGGACATCAAAAGGAGGAGGAGAAGGATCTCCCAGGACTCCATTAAGTTGGTGATGTCCATGGTGCCCATACCGGGTCAGTTGTCCCAAGGTAATGGGGTCCATTGCTGACTCAATCTCCATTTGTTCCTTTCCCAGAAGCCCAGGCTTGTATCCATTCTTTGGCTAGCATTGGTTCTGTTTCACCCTTGAGGGTGCATTTGTGAAGTTTTTGTATGTCAGCGCTTGGGTTCTTTCCCTCATCCATACTTGACAGGTACATTGCTATATCACCAGATTAAAAAACAATCAATTTCACTAGTCATTTTTTCCAACAAATTGCATTAAATTTTAAGTAATTTGTCATTGCCCCTTTTAGGCTGCATTTTCTAAGGATAAGGATAGTCACTTGGGACTGAATGTTCTTGTGCTGATCTTTGTCATTTTTCTGCAGCTTCAAAGTGATTAGTTATATGGCATTTACTGCTTGAGTGATTGGCTTAAAAGCAGGTATGTGGAATTAAAGGAATATTCCACTCTAAAATGAAAGTGGCGCACAAATTACTCACCCTCAAGGAATTCTAGATGAATATGACTTTCTTCTTTCAGCCTAAACAATTGCAGTTATATTTAAAAAATATCCTGTTTCTTGCCAGCTTTATAATAGCATTGAATAGTGCCAGGGATTTTAAAGCTTCAGAAAGTACATCAGTTACTAAAGTGGTCCATATCAGGGGGTTGATAAATGCCTTTTGATGGGAAATATGTTTGTGAAAGAAAATTATTAATTTTTTAAGTGTATTTAGTGGTGAGTTCGGTGCACTTGAACATAGGCATATCTGAAAGACTACAAAGAAGTGACTACAAAGACTACAAAGAAAATGCCAGTTAATGTCAATAACTCAGAATCTCATTGGTTGTCATGTGTCTTATGACTAGTGTTGTAATGAAACACAGTGGATAGATGCACTTTGGAGCTTCAAAAGCCTGGGTGCTACTAAATGCCAGTATAAAGCTGTAAACAGCCAGGATATTATTTCATATAAATCCAGTTGTGTTCAGCTAAAGTCATACAAGAATCTATGCTCAAGCTAAGCTCAAGAATAGGCTAGGAAGGCTAATGGATAGCGCCAAACCAATTATTCAACTGATCACTGATGTCATTTTTATTACCAAATCTTTACCAAAATTACCAAAATTTGATGTAAATATTATAATTATAAAAGAGTCTAACTACTAATTTTCAAATTTCTTATTTGCGGGTGCTCTGATCAAACCAGTAAAGAATGAAGATCAGTATAGGAAAAGAAGTTGACTGATTGGTGGTGCCCAAATTTGTTCCACAGCACTTTTTTGTGGAACAGAATATAGAGCCATGTTTAACTGAATGGTTTTAATGCAGCATTTTAAAGAGAGCTGTATCAAATAACATGACTTCCAGACAGTGGTTAAACAGTCTGCCTGACCATAAATATATTAAACATAAGTAGCCTATTCAATTTTTTTGACATGTTTGCATCCGAGACCACAGAAAAACACATTTTTGTTCAAGATACTGGTGCTAACATTCTCTTTGTGAAAACTATATCCAATTTGGGATTTATTTCGTTTACTAATTTATTTGTTTACATGCCTCATCTTAGACAAAAAGATATTTGTTTATACACTTTATAATCTATATGAACAAATATTTGGTGGCAATATAAGTCAACGTGTTTCTATATAAACGTACACAGCACAACATCATTCCAGCAATAAATTGCTGAGCTTTATAGTACAAGCCAGAACAAATACAGTATACTTCAAATTATTTATAGAGTGCTGTTTACAATGTTACATTGCTACAAAGCAGCATAATAAATAGCCATAGTTGTTTATGGGTTTTATAAATAGAAACAAGATTAAATACTTCAGACAGAAATTCTTCTGCTTGTCCAGACATAACTCCCCCACATAAAAATTTGTTTCAACAGGCATTGTGACAGAGGACAACAGGTGTTATCAGTTCATTTAAGCCTATAGGCTTATACTGCCTGCTTTTACAAGAGCTTATCATGTATACAAATATTCTTTGCAAGTGGAGCGATTGAGTTGTTAAAGGGCTTCACTTTTAAATGACGAGTTTTGGTGGTTTACTATTATTATTTAATATGGAATATAGTAATAATAAAGTATGTGTGTGGTCTTTTGTCTGGTAGTTTACCACAGGCAGTTATGTTTGGTTGAAACAGATGTCTTATGTGGAACAAATACAACTTTTTTTGCCTTTTGCATTACTTGGGCTTTACACTAAATATTTATTGTTGGTACTGGTGGTGATTTTACTCAGAACATAAACATGTTTAACATTGTACAACTGAGCTAGGCTCTATTAAAGAGTCATCATGAAATATTTATTATTTTAAACATTTGCCCTAGCGGAAATATACTGATGAACAGTTTGCACAGGAAGCAATGAATCACATTTATCTAAAAGTAAAAAAACACTGTTTAAACGTTCTTCCAGTTACTCTTATCTCAGGCAAATGTTGAATGACTTTAAATTGTTTAGATTTCTCAGAACATTTTGATTATAGTATGAGAAAGGAATAAACCCTTTTATTGCAGTCCCCTGAAAAATGCAAAGGTTTATATAAACTACATTGACATTTATCAGCTTACATAAATGAAAATAGCCATGCAAACTTTTGTTTAATCCACAACTAGTTTACATTCTTTTTGTGTATTTTACAGATGACACATACTTTAAGCACCTAATATAAAACAAATCCTGCTTTGCTGTAAATAGTATAAGGAGTGCTTTATACTAAAAAAAGGAACATCAAAAAATAAGTAATAATTTAAACAAAATAATGTATTATTATAATAATAAGTCAATAATAATTGTGGCACACACCAATTTCAAATTATAACTGTGGCGCATGTCAATTCATTCCACTAGGGTTTGTCTTGAAAATGTCTTAAAAAGACAGCACAGTATGTGACCCACAGGCCAACCCCAGCTGGGTGAAGCCTTACTCTTCTTGAAGAGACAAGAACTTTCAGATTAACACACCTATTCTATATTGGACATATTGTGGAGATTTAAGCATGCTCATAACTGGATAGAGGATGGAAAAAATAATATTCCTTTAAGTACACATGATTTAAAGATAATTTAAGTGTGTTCAATTCTGTCCACTCTGGTGGCGCTATTACTGTGATTCCCAATAGCCATATCCATGTCACCAGCTCTCAGGGCCAAACATACAGCTTAGATTTTAAGGAAAATGTCCACAGATATGAGCCACTTCCTGAATCAGTTGATTCGCATTCATTTATTGCCTAACCATGACAAGACTTTACAATTTATAATCTTTGATAATTTGTAATAAAATATTTGCCAGAATTCATTACAATCCAATACATCCCCTGGGAGGAATAGTTAAATATTTAAAGCCTGAAATTGTTAAAAAATCTCAGTCTAATCTAAAATGGCCAATTTCCTGTTGGGTTGAGCTAATCAATGTAACTGTGAAAGCTGTTGAGAACAATACATGTACCAAATTTGCTGATGGTAGGCAAAAATACCCTGTTTAATTTGGTCAAAAGGGGGTGCTACAGTTTGTGCCAATTTTATGCCAAATGAAGAATAAGCACCTCGGATACATCTGAATGTGGTTTTAAAGTTTGAAACACTACCATGGCATCACAAATCCTATTAGAACATCACATGAGCCATGTTTTTAAAGTGATTAAATGTAACTTCTAAATGTAATTTGACTATTTTTAAATTTTGCCAGTTGTTGGCGCTATAACCATAACTCACAAAAGTCATATCAATGTGATCAGCTCACCACAATAAACATATTTTGGATTAACATAAGCATAAGTTAATCACTCAATACATGCTATAGATATTAAAGACTTCCTGTTCTTGAGACTTTTATTATTTCCATAATTTTACCACCTCGTCATGGCAACACTATTTACGAAATCAAGAATCCCTTTGCATTAGTTTTAATTAAGTTCACCATGCTTAGGAGGAGTACTTAAAAGGTCATGGCATGTGCCAAATTCTTGCTGGGTGTCAGGGCAAAAGTTGAATGGAAAGACATGACTGGTACACATACCAGGTTTCCTACAAGTGTGTGCATGTATGTTTGATATGTGCACCATCGTTTTGTTCCCCGTGCCAAGGGGCTCTACTGAGGCCCTCTGCCTCAACTCTTATGCGTGTGCCAGGTTTCAGTACCTTTTGAGCATGTTATGGGGTCCAAAATCTCAGAAACCTTTTAAAAAATCATTAATCATTACGAAGAAAACAACAAGGCACAAACAATAATAATGCTAAGGAAACAATAGGGCCCTTCACAGTTTCAGTGCTTCAGCCCTAAAAACCATAAGGAAAACAATAGGGCCTTTCGCACTTTCACTGCTTGGTTGAAACAATGGGGCCCTTCACACTTTCAGTGCCTCAAATTTAGTGAATTGTTGAGGAAAGGCATGGTTTTGCTTTTTAAGCAAGCAGATTTTTCCTGCTCATTTAAGAAATTTCATACATTTAAGTTAAAGGTGTGATCTAAGCCATATCTAAGGACTAATAAAAAGAATTTGAGTTTAGCTCAAGAAGATGATTTTTGATCTCTAAAAAAGGCTCCTTTAATAAAGGTTAATATTAGGTAATGCATAATGAACTTATATGAAAAAAATTGTTTAAAAAAATTAAAATGAGTTAATTTAGGGTTCAGCACTAACACCCTCCCTCACAATCCCCAAACCACAGAAATGGAATAGAGGTTAAGAATTGCTTATTAACCCTTTCAAAGCCCATAGATGGGTTCACAGGAAGTGAATAATCCCTGACCATCCAGTCCAACTCCTGAAGTTCTGTGCAATGGATAATAACACAAATCCTGTGTAGGGATGCAGGCAGAGCCGCTAAGCCAGTTAAGTGCTTTTTGCAGCATTGCTTATTTTATGCTGATTATAGCACAGATTACATCATTACATCTAATACTTTGGCAAAAGCTTGAGATCATACTAACATGACACACTAGTTGTGAATTTATAACTATGAATTTAAATTGATCAATATAATTGAGTCATAAATTTTGAGTCAGATTGTCGGATAAAATGTTACATTTTTAACAAAAAAGAGTGTCAAAGAGTGGTTTCTCAAATAATGTAACTCCAAATAACTTAACTCCTATTATTCTAACGTGAAAATAGTTATGAATAACTAGGTACATTTTCTGAAGAAGTACACACAATACACAGCTATTCAAGAGAATTTCTTGTGAGAGGAGGATAGTGAGGGTGCAACTCCAAGTCAGTTTTAAGATGGCTACAGGTATTAAAAGTATGCATATTGCCAAAAGGGCAGAAACCCCTACTTAGGGCCCAATGCAGAGACACCATGTAGCAACACCCCTGACAAAAATGTATGAAATTCATGTTGATAACTCCTAACTAATTATCATATAATTTTGCAGCCAACATGCCAAAATCAATATAAGGATGTATCTTTGCAAAACTGTTGAAACTTGATACGTCATCAAAGGCATGACCTGTTTTTGCCAGCCATGAACCAGTTCATGGAGCTACTATTGGGAGACATCCCTTGGTGTCTCATATTCTATGTGGTGTTAGATGATAACACAGATTTTTCTTTAGACCTTGCCTGTTTGGATTTGCCCCTGGCTTTGTTTAAACCACCTTGCACCCTAGAGCAGACTGTATCCCCAAGGTGTCTCTACCTCTGGTCACCCAGTCCTGCTTCAGGGCTTCTGTCCTCTGCCGTATGATTTGCTAGAATAGGAAGGGGACACTTAGTTTAAACTAAAAGTCTTTAGTTTAAATCTCTGTTTCATATAGCTTTTGCAACAATATATGAGTGTTGTTACAATGGGAGCAAGAGGCTAACCTGTCATTCTTTATTTTTATTTTTTATTTTTATTTTTATTATTTTTGTACAGTTTAATTGCTAGACAGCTTGCAAGATGAGTGTATAGCGTTGTGGGACACAACATTGCCATGTGCTCTAGTCCTGTAATTTCAAGCCTCCAGAATAAGTTTTAATCATTGGTATTATGGTAATATTGCACATTTAATAAGTGAATGTGCAATATTAAATGTTAAAAAGGGGATTTATGTAAAAGTATAATGTTCATAATAATTACTTTACTGTTAATTGATCAATTTCATCATTAATCAATGTCACTGACATTATTTAATTATTTTAAGTTACTATGTATAGTGATTTTTGTGTGAGCCATGATGCTACTGTGTTTACCCAAAAATAAATAACATCAGGTAAGATTTATGCTACCAATTCATATTTATTATTATATATGTGCAAAACCTGATACAAAGCAAATTGTATTATATTGTATTTCAGTCTTGTCGGGCAGGAGTAGCACAAGAAATAATGCAAGAAAAAACTATTTTCTTATTTACATATACATAAATAAATAACAGACATGAATTTTGTTGTCATTATGTTTCAAATGTCAAAATACAATATGAACAAAGCGTAGTGTGTTGTCTTGCACGAACACTGTAATACAAATTTACCAAATTTGTAACTAATTAAATTTGTTACACATCATAAGATAATGGGTTAAGCTAGAATCTACATGAGGGAATCACATGAAACTCTATGCCATGGCTTTACCTAAGGTTTGAGGCATTCTTCTCCCATACTCCCAGAATGATGAAACCTGGCAGAATGGCTTTGTTCCAGTGTGTTTCCTTTAAATATATTTCTTTTCCACTGACTGATCAGTTTTCTGATCAGATCTGTCTAAATTACAACCCTTGTTATACTGGCTGTATAGTGCTGTGGGCCCATTTTTAAATATAAATTGTAGAAATTTTGTGGGCTGTCTGGACCTGTGAGACACTTAAATCAATCCTACCTTTTACCCCACTAGCTATAATCCTACTTGCACATGCAAAAGATATCTACTTTTATCACGTTATACATTTTATAAGTGTGTGTTCCATGAAAATCAAGCCCACAACTTTCACATTCTTAATGCAATGCATTATCGGTTGAGCTACGGGAACACTTTTGACCCTAACAAGCGTCACTCCTGGTTGATGTGGTTAATGTGACAAGTTGTTTTTAACTATCTACGCAATACCTCTGCCAAAGAGCCCTCTGCATACTAAGTAGCCCATCAGGTTGGAGCGGAGCCATTAATGTTGCGGCTTAAGGTAGAAAACGATTGCTAGCGCAGAGCGTGTGTGGGTGGGCTATTCAGAAGCAAAACAAGGTCGCTTGGGAACATTTAGTACTCTGTGTGTTCTTGTCAACTACTAGTAATAGAGCAGGTTGAGTCACTATGCAAAGACATATAACTGTTTTTACAGAGATCACTTTAGAGCTTAAGAAGAGAAATTAGGACAGTAGACATTTGCTAAGATCAAATGCATTAATTATCTGATGTGCACAAAAAACATAAGGATACATTTATTATGAGATTCATTGCTT
Organism: Yasuhikotakia modesta; assembly: GCA_036877545.1. NCBI lineage: Eukaryota > Metazoa > Chordata > Actinopteri > Cypriniformes > Botiidae > Yasuhikotakia > Yasuhikotakia modesta. The sequence continues at coordinate 29,693 of JBAJNP010000314.1, forward strand.
AAATATGTGCTTTTGCTCTTTTACGGAATAATACAAAGGTCTAACGAAGTCAACACAAACTTATTATGTTTTTCACAGCATTATATAAAATATATACATATAAATACATATTTAAATATGGTTGAAAATAATTAAATAGTTATTAGAGAAACATTTTAATGTATTTTATGTTGTTTCAGTTTTGTTTGTCAACAGTCATTTGTAAATGTCAGCTTGTTTTAGATATGTTAAAAAAATTTATAAACAAAGCTGCAATCCGATTGGCGTAGAGCTACTGCACAAAACACCAGACTTGAAACCAGCCCCAGAATCTGGACTTGAACTTTATTAATCTTTTGCAAAGATTGGTCAAGGTTTTTTTGGATCAGCCTATCTTTGGTATATAGCGGAATGTTTTTGCATCTAACATTGCACAAATAAAGCACCTTATGGTACGGGGTGCAAAAAGATGGTGCATATTATTATGTATATGCATACTAAACCTTGGTATGTGTATTTGTCATATCAACCCAAACAACTTTTACACTGACACCCCTTAGCTCTTCTCAACAGGAAGCCATTTTGTATTTTCAGAAAAAAAATTCAATAACACTAAATGCACTAAACTGCTCTCACATTTTAGCAACTAACATTTCTGACAGAAATTCTAGTTTTATTTTAGAAATTTCTAGAAAGAACATCACATTAGTTGCAGAGCTTACCTCAAAAATTGCAAAGTGCTTAGGATTATTTATTTTAGTTTGTTAGTTACTCATAAAGTCATGTTGCTATGTTGCTTTTTACTCACACTGGTCTCTCTTGTCCCATGCTACCTCAGGGCTTCCTTGGACTTGTTCTACCAGCGACAAAAATAGTAGCAGTTAAACCAGAAAACCATGTCTTTTTCAGACTGTAAGCCAAAAAATTAGTCATATATCATTAACTGTGCATGTCAAGATACTAAAGTGTAAACTTTAATCTAAACTTTTACATTTCCCGTGAATGTCCTCCAGGACCATGTGAGCTATGCCTATCTATGTTACTGCTATTTATTTATATTGTATGGAAACCATTGCCTCATTTACTGTTGTTATAATTACATTCCATTTACCTTTTATTATCCAAGCATCCATCCACTTTCCAAACCACTTGTCCTCTGCAGGGTCATTGGGTGCTGCAGTCTGTCCCAGTATCTCAGTACATAGGTAGGAAATTCCCTGGATATATGGTCAGTCCAGGCCTTTTAAGTATATAAGCATTTATAAATGTTTCTCAGACCTGTGCAAACCAGCAATACGGTACTTTGTGTTCCATGATTCAGACTCATCTTCAATACATATAATTTATGTATAATTTACACACAATTACACAAAATAATTACATTTCTTCTTTTAAAACATACTTCAGGTACTCCTATAACGGTTATAGTGCTGTATGTAACACCACAGGAAACATTCCAAAGTAAAGCATTTATAGCAATAAGGAATTCTTGACATAAGAAAGATATTGTGCTTGGAGTCCTTGGCACTGTTCCATACAACAGAATCAGATTCAAAGAGACCTTGTGTTCTGCATTCCATATTGTATTCTGAGCATGTAATTGCATGTAAAAAATATGTGCATCAACATGTCACTGCCCAGTTACTAGGCCTTAAGGTAATTGATTCTTTTGGTTTCTCAAAACTTAAAACGGCTGTTTAGAAAGATTTTAAATAGAAATATCCAAATAACCCTCACAACTGTCAAGCCTAGCAGTACTAAATAACCACATAAATACAAGTTTAGGTCTTTTTGTTACAAAATTCATGATTAAAATATGGACTACGGACGATAACAATTATAGACATTTCAAGCAACAAAGGAACCTACATATATTACATACCAAAACTGACTGATGAATGACATACCTTATGAAATAGCATTGTAAAGCTGATTTACGTTTACCAGAGATGGAGAAACAGATTGTTAATATTGTAAAATAATAACAATAATAATAATAAATATGACTGCAAACAAGCCCATCAACTTTGTTAAGTAAAGCCTTTGTGAACATCTATGACATAAATGAGGGGAAAACGTGGGTAAAACCTACTACAACACAGTATCTATAACTTTATTTATAATGTTTTTAAAGATTTCCATTGTTTTACCAAATATCTGATGGTCAGAATGTCATCATAGTATTGTGATGATACAGTATGCCAAGTTTCATAATGATGTGAAATTGAGTTCATTGAATACAGCATTTTATGACAAAAAGTGGTCGACATCAGATATCGTTTGGCATGCACAAGGAATATAAAGAGACCACTTTCATGAGGAAGAAACTGTGCATGCACCCTCAGCACATGACTGTGATAACACATGCTAAGTTCCAGGTCAACATACCAAAGCATGGGAAAGATACAATCTTATATACAGCCAATTGTTTCCCACAGCCAAAGATACAACCTTGTATACAGTCAATCTTTTTGACAGCACATGACACTGACTAGATTCAAACCCACATTACCCACATAGATACCACCTTTTATTTTATCCGGAGCCTGTGTCCTAACCTCTTGCCTGCAGCTCCAACAGTGTTTGACCTGGATTATTTAAATGCTGTGTTGTTAAATGCTGTGTTGTTAAATGCTGTGTTGTCCAATAGGTTAATGACACGGTTGGGGACAAGGTAAAAAATATCTTGAGCGCTTTATCAATGTATTGTGTTATGTGGCTTCTGCCTCATCTGTTTAAGCCCTGCAACCTCAAGATTCCCCATCTCTTTTTACCTGTCCTCTATCAGCCTTCACAGTAAAGGACTTGCTGACTTTCTAGGCCACAAGCGTGAAGGATAAAATACGTCAGAGGCAGAGATTGGCCCAGAAGCCATACATGGCTTACCCAGTAAGAAAGGTCAAATAATTCCTACACTGACAGGTTTTGAAAAACTCTCCTATATATCATCCTACATTAAAATAATAGGATGACTAATAGAATTTCATGTTTGCAAACCATCAAAGCCACTGTTTAGCTTAAACATAGAACAAGCCACCTGTATATGAATTTAATTTGAGAAGGGATGTTTTTTTATAACTGTCAGTAATAGGTCAACCATCTTATGTTTGGACTTATTTATGGGAAGAAGGATGAGCCCTAACAAGGGACCAAAATATCATAGTGACTTATAGGGCTTATCTGACTTAAGCCAGTAAGAAACAACCCACAACCACCTAGAACACATATGCAAGCCACCTAGCATTAAGGAAGGAACATTTTGTTGAAGCTGTAATATAGCAGTTACTGTTACGAAGTAGTGCTCATGTGAGTGGTTTAAGTTTAATTCTGGCTCACATAATTTACTAATTTAATTTTCCACCCTTTCTGTCTGTAAAATTGTTAAAGGGAAGTACTTTCAGATAGATAATACACAATGAAAAGTGGGTTCATTGTAGAATAATAATTTTACAATCCATATAAGCTTGAGACCAACATTAAAAAGGAATTGAGGGCGAGATGAGTAATCCAATGTAATAAAAAAGAATTGGTGTTGGTGAGTCACAAACAGTGTGAACAGGAGTCCAGTTTCGTGTGGTCTGGAGCTTTTATCCAACCTTTGCACAATAGCAAATAGCTCATGAAGAGATTTCAGTCGTGATACACTCTTCATACAAGGCTTCCAGTAAACAGGACAAGCTATATTTACCACCTCCCATCACAAACCATTTGACTCCTGGTTTCCTTGGTTACATAATGAACACAGTGGATGGTTCTGCAGTTGCCTATAATTACGAAGTGATTTATCATGCTGACTTTAATCTGGGGAAGTTAGATTTGCTGAGTTTTAGGCAATAAAAGTGCTGCTTCCTAAGACAAGCATCAACACAACTACTAAATAATATTTCTAAATCTTTGCCTGTCTAACTTGTCATGTACAATTAGCAATGCATAAATCATGAAAATGATCAAATATAATTTATTAAAATGGGTGAGAAGTGGGGCAGTTGTGGTCTGCTGGTTAGTGAGTCAGGCTTGTAGTCAGTAGGTTGCGGGTTTAATCCACTGCCGGCAGGTAACAACTGAAGTACCCTTGAGCAAGGCACCTAACCTCCGATTCCTCCCCAGGCACTGCAGTGATACCTGCCTACAGTACAGCTCTGGGTGTTTGTGCGTTTATGACTTGCAGTGTTTGTTCACGCCTTATATGGGAAGGGTTAAATGCAGAGGTCACATTTCGGTTATAGGTAATTATCTGATTTTTAAGTTCCATAGATTTACATTGAGGAGGCAACTGAGCTAAACAAAAGGAATATCATAGAAACATAAGGGTGTCTTTTGAATTAGGCAAATAAGTAACCACATTCCAACCACCCAGAAACTCTTAACAAAGCCATAGCAACTGCTCAAAACTTAGCAACTTCATAACAATATTTTGGCAACCTTTTCTTTGAAAAATGTAGAATTCTAGATAACTATATCATCTTTAGGAATAATGATATGTGTGTATAATAATAAGCACTTTGGAGAAAAGCCCTATTTAGAAACTGGCTCTATGAGATAAAAATTGTTTTCTTAAAAAAAAATAACATTGGTTTACATGAAAACATGTTCAATGCACATTTCAAAGCACAGTTTTAGCACAGTATTTGCATGTTTAAAGCACAGATTATAATCACTTATGCCACATCAAGCAGTAGTTCTTTGTGTGATATTTCTGTTCTACTGTGTATACTAATATCTCACCACTATTAAGAGTAATTACCCAGACTGTTCAGCTTAAATTGATTTGTATAAAATCACATTGGCTTTTGTTATAACCTTGTTGTTAAAATTCCACTTTCGAGAAACACAATTCACGTTTTTCCAAGAAAGGGAGACATTAGTGGTCATTTACAGGGTTTTACATCAACAGTGATTTAGCCACTTACGCTGACATTATTAGCTCCTCATGGGAGTTGTAATTATGCCCAAAAATACCAAACATGCTCATGTTCCATTTGCACCAACTAGCACGGGCACAACCATTCACATTTTCTGTTAAAAACCTGGTATTCATTTTTATGATTCAGATGGTTTTACACCAACATTATCCATAATATTTCCATAATTCAATGAGAAATATAATCAAAGACCTTTAAAGGACAGATTCTGCAGTGCAGTTCTCTCAGTCCTTTGTACATTCACGTTTGTGCCCTGGAGACAATGTACACTGTTTGACCTCAAAATAATTTGACTGTGCAAAAATTCACAGAAACCAGACTGAAGTCCTTTCATTCAGCTGTAGCATTTTATGTCATCTCAACCCCTCAATTTGAGGCATAACTGCTAGGAGTTTGCCTTGAGGAAAACTACCATTGCTGTTAGAGAATTCATGAGTTTGCACCCATCACCCATAACCATGTCAGAAAAAACTGGGTCAACCCTTCCTTTCATGCATCAGCCAGATCACTTGTACTAGTACTGCTGCTCTGTTCTCCTGGGACTTAGTCAGCCACCACAGCTCCTTTTCTATACAGAATGTCCCTGTCTCCTAACAATGTACTTATAGAGTTCCTCTGTGGAATATTCACCTAATTGCTGCAATCCTTTTTTTAACAAAAGTGCTTCAGTCTTACTGAAAGGGTGAGAAGCCAGAAGGATTTATATAATCAAGAAGAAAGTACCAATGAAAAGCACAGGGACTTGAGATTGACCTTATGATGTAACCTGTGTAAACAAGTGACGGCTGTTAGCTTTTGCTGAGGTGATGATGTGTTCATATTTACAGTACAGTATCTATATAAAGCAACACATTAGGCAACACATTAAGTAAAATAAATAGAAAGTTGTTTAATAAACAGTGTTGTGTGGTAAATTTAGCCCAAAACAATAATGGTAGTCTATGTTCTATTGACTTGTTGTATGTTTTTTCCAAATTGGTATTGTTTCTAAATATGTGAAACACGCCTGATAAATTCAGTACAATACAAAAAAATGTAAATACACCTGGTCAACAAAACACAAACTCATGGACATAGTTTGAGCCAGGCCTGCTGGAGTTTTGAGTTTAGAATGTACATCTTTTTAAATATTACTCCAAATTACTATTAAATCCTTTGGTTTTTCTTTATACAGGACCCACTTAAATCCTGTATAAAGGATTTAAAATAATATGATGTGTGGAAAAAGCCTAACACTGGTCACAATAAAAAGCTGATTCGTCTTTACCTACTTCAGCTAAACAAATGCAGCTAAAATATGTTGTACACAGCAGAGTACATTAGGTGCTATTCATTTAGCCTGAGAAAGCTTTTATTTCATTATCTGCTGATAAGACTTTAAATTGAGCTTTGATCAGGCCATGCTCCACATTTGTGACCTAAGGTGGGTGATATTGCTGGTGGGCCGAAGTTGGATGTGCCTTTTTTTTAAATATACATTTTTTATATTATTAATATTTCAAGAAAACTGGTCTTTCCACTGGAGTCTGTTTTTTGCAAGTTTTTTTCTCTGTTTTCAGTATTGTTGGAGTTTTGGTTCCTTGCCACGCTTGCTATTGGCTTGCCCACTGGAAGACTAGTGACATTTATCAAGAACAATAAACTTACATCAACATAATATTGCTTTTAATATAACAGCAGATGTAACAGCAGCATTGCCATGAATTGTTTTAAGCTGGTATTTACCACGATTTGGAGAAGAAAATTGTTAAAGTGTTAAAATGTTTTACAAGGGTTTTAAAGAAACTATATTCTGTGCTGTTAGATAATGCAATACAATAGGCTAACTGATACTGATAAGATACATAAGGTTATCTTACAGGGTCAGGAATTCTCTTAAAACTCTTCCATATTTGCTTCCTAGAAATTAATTTGCAGAGGCATTTTTTACTTATATATATACTTTTTTATAATTACCTCATTAAATGTCTTTGTGCTTATTTTATGTCAGATAATTAAATGTAATTTATTTATTTAATCAGAAACTTTACATACTAAAGCCCAATAAAATGTTATTAGGAACAAATGTTTTTATCATGATTTTTAATGTCAATTAGAAATGAATGTCAATTATTTACAATGCCAAAAATGAAAGAAAAAGTAACAGAGAACCATTTGTAAATTATTTTATTGGTCTGGTACGCACTAGTAGATCAGGACATGTCTTTGTTTCTCTTCCTAGCATGACATATATGTGCGACTGCATTGTTTCTAAACATCATACAACATTTTAACAGACTTTGAACTGTTGCTTTTTTAGTAAACTCATGTGCAGATTTTTAATTATATTTAGACAATAAATTCTATACATACTGAAATTTTGAGGTAGTGTCTCTGCATCTTTCATCATAGACTCCAGGAGTGTTGTTTGGAGCAATCTTTCTCCAGCAGAAAGAGAATTCATAACACAAATGTGCAGGTAGATTCCTGTTAAGGATTTTTATGACATTTTAGCAGTAACATTAACTGGACATAATGTGCAAAACATTATATATATAAAATATTACTAAGGTATTATAAATTATAACTAAGAACTGTTAAAGATAAAGTACTGATTGGTGTGTTTGATCTCTGCACTGTCAGTGTGAGATATAGAAAATTTCTTAACTACAGGCCAGAGGGCAAGAGAAGAGTGAAAAAAGTACAACATTGTGAAAGGTGAAACAGGTGACGACATAAATCATAAGTTAAGGCATGTCTTTAAGGGTCTAGTTTAAACCTTTATGTTTCATTTATTCTTTACATGTGACGGAACACTGCCCAGAAGACTTTATTGTTTAGAGTTGCTGCTTTATGGTGGAAGACATTGTAATCTAATTTATGCATCGGCTTTGTCTCATGTTTCTCCTAGACGATGACAGTTAAAAGCTATAATTTATGTTAATACACACATTACTGAATAATTTAGTCTATTTGATGAGCAACGTTCCAGTTTATTTTAAAATCTTCAACTTTTGATTGTATATTTTAGTATACAAAACATTTTCAGACAAAATTGTGGATCTTTTTATGCAGAAGAATAGTAAAACCAAGTAAACATAAATAAAAGTTCTTTATTTTAATCTCATTGCTGTTCTAAAGAAACATTTAAGGAAAAAAAAATATTTACTTTTTACAATAGGTGAATAAGTTTAAAGCAACATTGTGTGCCAGTGGCATAGATATGGAGTCAATACTATCAATGTCTGTCATCTAGCAGTTATAACTGCAATATTATAACAACAGCAAAGTAAAATTAGTTTGTTCTGATTGTTCCCTTTAGGCAAAATTCCTCGAAATGACAAGAAAAACCAAATAATGTGTTATTTTAATAATTAGAAAAATAGCACAATATTACTTTCATAGTCTTTGCAGTGAAGGGTTAAAAAACAAACTAAAATGAAAATGAGTTTGAGAGTTACAGTTATTAAAATGATGGTGGCCACGAGTATTTAAATCAATCAAAGATGCAAATTCTCTTCTCCTTTCTCAATTGCCAGTGAAAACTGCAGCACAACAGACAGAAGACCCATCAGTCATAGCTCAACCAGACTGTTGCCTCCCAAATAACTTTTCATACACAGCGTCTCACAGTCTGAGCCCAGGAGCCTTTTTCATAACATTGTACCTACCCGCTGTGAATGATTTCTCATGCCTGACAATAGTAATATTTGTTAAAAAGTATCATGTAAGCATTCACTGCAGAACATTTTAGACAACACATATTGACTAGACAACACAATTCAATATTAATTTGCACTTGTTTTTTTTGCAACAAAAATTTAATAATATAATAGTATATCACTTTTCAGCTTTCAATTGAGGTACTGTAAATGTTTTTTTTTACAGTTGTATTTTTGTTGTGTGTGTTGTTGTACATATTTTGTTTAGGTTCCATTCTGACACATTAACTGCTTGTTGTGTCATATGCTCTGATAATACAAATTTGTTATTTTTTCTGCTATTTTTCAGTTGGGGCTCCCAACTGTAGTTCAACTACTTTCATTAGCGTCATTAATTATACGAAGCTTGTTGCTTGACAAGTTACAATTTCTAAGTAACCCACAATTACTAAAACAGTTTTTCAAGGAATATGTATTCTCCATACTGTGCAATGAACTTAGCCATAGATAATGTTTTGACAAGTCTGGTGTATTTAGTGCAGTATTTCACCCATTTTGCTCAATAAATGTCAACGAATGATATATTTTTCAAATATGCTGACAACGAAGCTGTTGTCTTTAGGGTTTTTGTAAGCTAGAGGGTTTCTGCCCTGTTTGATTCTCTTACCGTCTGTGTGGGGGAACATTGAAATGGATGAATTATGGAACTTAAAGAAGCTTTGGAATGCGTTTAAATATTCAGTGAAGGAACAAGGGATGGTAAATTGAATAAGAAGTAGAAGGCAAAGCATGGCAAAGGAAAAGGAGTGTTTCTCTCGTTTCCAGTGTTGTAATAAGGGTTGGTGGAGGATGCATTTCACAGAGCCCTCTTATGTCACTAGGCATTATGGGATAGGCTGTGTGATAATTCTCAGCTTTCTCACAACAGTGGGAGAATCAGTGAATGGGAGGCAATATAAAAGGATAGCGCCAAAGAGCTTATCGCTGCAGTAGTGAATTAAGCAGCAAATGTGCCAGATTTGTGGTTTAGGAGGCCCGGTTTGCTACAGAGTGTAGGTTTAAAAAGTAGATTAGACATTCACAGAGTGGGTGTAAGGAGACCTTCTGTTGCCTACCTGCAGCTTTCATTTAATTGCAGAGAGCCAGAAAAACAATAGTGCAAAAGGTACATACCACACTCGAGGGCAGACACAGAACTTCATTTTCAGTTCTCAGAACTAATCAATCTGGAAGACAGAAGCTATACTTGAGCAAAGTGTCATTTTTAACAGGTAGTATGCACTTATTATTGGACAGTTGGTTGTAAACACGTTGCACATAGCTTAAGTTCACCTCAGTTATATTCTGGTTCATAAGATTTTCTGTAGCACAAATGATGTAGGACAAACAACATTAATAGTGCGGTTTGCTTTAGCAAACACAATTAGTTATTCATTTTGTAATATTTACTTAAAGATCACTACTTTTTTTCACTTTCTCTTTACATTATGTGGGTGTCCCACTTTCCAACTCTGTCCCTGAGTGATAGTTGTCTGCAAAGATCTTTGCTTTGATATCCATGTTTAATTAGCATGATAATAGCCATTGCTGCTAAAGTTCCTGTTTTGGTGGCCCCCCAGATTTATGGCATGGTCACACACAGGTTTGGAGCCTCTGCATAACTAATTTGGGGGACATTGCAAGTACGAACAAAAGGTTGACTGACAATCCCAGTCAAAACTAGTTAGGAATTCAGAACAGTTCAAGTCTATTCCAAATCCTGTCAATTGTGCACAGTATATTATTTATTATTATCTGAGTGTCAAACTTGTATATACAGAATGTTTTGAAACCCCCCTTTGTGGCCATGTACAGGCATTAATAATGGTTAATAACAAATGGTTGGTACTACTTTGACTTGCAAGCAGCAAAAGTAACAGCCTGTGGACAGAATTGATTAGCTTTGCTTTCAGGCTGCTAGATGAAGATGAATGGACGGGGGGAGGTTTTTGCCTGCAAAGCATGGAAAGATTCTATTAAGAAAAACATTTTTTAAAGGAATATATACCACCCAGAAATTATTGTTATGCAATTATTTACTCATTACTTTATTTAGTATCTTCATGTTTATAGTGACGAAAAGCTTTATGTTTCAAATAATAGTAATAATAATATTAAAACAATATAAAATTTATCCATATGACTTTTGTATTATATTTAAAGTTTTCTGAAATCATATGATGTTCCCTGTGTGAGCAACATACAAAACCACTTTTTAACTAAAAACCTCAGATCATAGGCTGGTTCTTTTATAAGTGAATCAATTGATTCAGTTCAGAAATTGCACAGAATTAAGTTTATTTTTCAGGGAGAAACAAAAATGATACTGAATTGGAACAACATGAAGATTAATAATGACACTTTAAGGGGAACAATTTCTTTAGTTACAATTTATTACCTTTCCAAAGAGTAATGTTGCCTCATACAATGTACCCAGAAAAACAATTATAATCGGTGTAGTGCAGGTTGCATAACATGAGGGTAGTAGATAGAAAGTAGCCTCCATAGATTTCCTGGTACTGCAGTGAGTGAAAGAAGAGGGGTTTCTTGTTTCTTTGTCGTTTTATCTAAAACATGTTTGAACCTGCCTTTAAGACCTGAGGCACATTTCAAGCTCTGATGTGTGTTCATTTGCAGAACACACATACTCATGACACATATATGAGAGGGTGCTTTTAGCATTGTACTATTAAAACTGCAAAATTTTTTATACTCTCTGAAAAAAGAGTGGTGCATGTCATGAGCAGGATGCCAGGGTGTTGTGGGTGGTTGCTAGTGTATCGCTACACAGTTTCTAAGGTTTTTAAAAGGGTTTTGTGCTTTGCTGTTTGGTTGCTAGGGTGTTCTGGGTGGTTCCCATGACTTTGTTGTTGTCAAAATAGTCCACCCCCAAGTGTCTATGATATTTACATCTAAATGTATCTAAATCTCAGATGCCAAGATCTTAAGTCTCAGATGTCTCTGTTTTACTCATTTAATTGCCTTACATATTGTTTACAATGTCTGAAACCAGACCTGTGGTTAAGTAATGTATAAGGTATTGTAATTACCTTCATTTTTATCTTTATTACCCTAAATATTGCCTGTAGCACTGTCTGCTCAGACCTGAAGTACAGGTACATTAGGTAAATATTATTGCTCAAGTTCTGTGAACTACAGTAAACTTCTTACTATCTAATATTGTGTAATTCATCTCAACATGGAGTGTTACGGCTTAAGCAGCTGAAAATGCAAACAAAGCAGCAGCGTCTCGGGACAAACTGTTCCTCAAGTAATAAACAACCTCAATCTGTAGAACAATTTTCTGTACAACCTTTAGTCTGGATTTGCAATGTCAAATTGAGAGCCTGCAGTTGAAGGCTGGGAATGCTGCCAATATCAGCACACTTCCATTAGGGAAAAAGCTGTACTCCTCTTGCCTGCTGCTATAGAATGCTTATATGCCCCAAAGAGTTTGGCAGTTCTGATCATGCTACTATATAGATCATGGTATATAATATCATACTAAGAGTTAGCTGCAGTCATGAAACCAAATATGCAGTTGAGGAAAGGCATGATAATACTTTTTTAAGATTCTTAGAAATCTCATGCACACTGAAGAACATACCAGACCCATATCTAGAGATTACAACATCATACATAGCTATTGCAAAACAACATGCTAAAAAATACTTGGAATGCTCAAACGCAACATCATAGTAAATTTTATAAAAATATAGTTTTACTATATTTATATTTGTCATAATAGTTTTACTATATTATAGTGTTTTGTTATGTTTATACTATGTGAATTATGCTCCAACCAAATAAGTATCTACAAGATCTTGATCAAAATCTTGGGAATATGTTGTTTCAAAATCTTCTCAGGAGTTTTTTGTCTAAATAAAATCACTTAGAAAGGTTTAGGAATACAATCACAAAGAACCCTGTTGTTATAGATAAAATTCTATTTTCATCTCCTACACTAGCTATTGCATTCTTGAATCCACCACTCTAAAAACACTGAACAGAGCATAGTGGGATACTAAATAGGAAACCACAGTTATCCAAACAGAATGCTACTGCTTGTCTGCCAAACTCTTGGACCTCCTACATCATGCAGATGGGTATTGGAGGAACATGAGAAACCCTAAGTTTGGTAAGAACTTAACAGTTCATTCCAAAATAGAATAGATGGATGTTGCAGAAAAATGGTATAGACATTTAACTCATCAAGACTCGCACAGGAAGATCATCTGTGTCACATTCAGTAGTGGTAAGCCACATTTACACACAGAATTGAAATGGTGGCTAGCAAACAAAATATTATATCATCTATAGCATTCAATCTCTAGCATTAAATTTTATCTGTTAATTTATATTATTGACATGACGGTTGTTGTAAGATAAGCCACGCTGCAGGACTGCATGTTGTATTGTATTTGTATACTGCAAGACGGCAACTTCCGACAATGGCAATTTTATAGCATAAATCGAGACAGCATACAATCAATTGATAGAATGATCAGTTCTGAATATGCTAAAAATTTAATAATGTCAGTGATATATCAGTGAAGTATATACGTGAGAAACAGCTCAGTAACGTGGGTCAAGCAAAAAAAACAACAATGATGCTAAATACAAAGAACCAAATAGCTGAAACACAGTGTAACAAAATGGCCTAACTCAATATCTTGACTTAAAGTCCCTTTAAGAAAGTCTCCACACTCAGTGGCAGTCTTTGCAATAACCTGCAGGCAACTACGAGAGAAGACTGATATCTTTAAATTCACTGACTAAGGTGACAATGACATAGTATATTTCAGAACAGCTATTACACCATACAGGAGCTGTATCATAAAAGTCTTCTTTATAAGCTTAAGTTGTGCTATAAAAACAACACTAGTTTTCCAGAACACTTTAGGTACTGTATATGCACAAAGTGCCTCACAACAGTTTATATAAAGCTCAACGGAGCATTGCAGTTTCTGCAATTCATAGTAATGAAAATATGGTATCTTGTTTACTATATAATATTTGACCCTGTTCCTAAATACATGTGCCAAAGGTTTTTTAATCTAGAAACAGTTCTGTTTAAAAAACTATTGGAGCCAAATAATTTGTAAGATTTTCCCAGAGCACAGAACTGAAAAATGTCAAAATGACTCATGGTGTATTTAAATGAACTAAATATGATTTTAACATCAATAATTAATTTACTTAAAATAAATTCATAAAGGTTACCAAAAGGAGCACTGCTTTTGTTAAATATTATTTTTAATATGTGTAGAACCACTGTTACTGAACCATTAATAGAATCAAACTAAAATACTATTTTCATTCCATTTTGAAGACTGTTTAGTAACAATAAAAGAAGTACATTAATTAACTGCAGTCATATTAGTCTTTTTAGCATATTAGTCTAAGTTTTTTAGAGTGAAAAAGTTACTTAGTGCATCTTTTTGGCCATATGTATAATTGATGTATGATGGATTATAGATTCACTGATTCGGTATATCACTCTGTTGAATTGTGTGATCAAACTGTTGTATATTCATATATCACTGTATTTCTAGCTGCAGTTATTTTACAGTATTAGTTTGGTAAAAAGTATTCTCATGCCCTGAATGCTTTGAGCTTTCTCAGTATTCTTTTGAAGGGTAGGCAACTCACACCAGGGGATTTCTGCAAATTAACCTCCCCCAAGATCAGACCACCCACATTGACGTTCATGGGACTGGCCATTGTAAATGAGTCTTGGGTACTCCATATTAAATCCTGACAGACAGGCAGTAATGTAACACAGGAATGGGCCCTTCTTTAAATAAAACCATTAAACCTATATTAGAGTTTTTATAGATTTTGTGGATGTAAGCTTTAAATAAAGAAAAAAGCTTTCTCAAAATGTTTTTTTTTTTTAATGAAATAAAGTTTAAATCAGGTGATAGAAAAATTTGAGTAAGTTGAATGTGCCACACTTTTAGTTAATTGGCTCTTCTGATTTTCTCGTACCAAAGTATCTTGTTTTTCTATCACCTGGGCCCAGCTTATGACCATACGACCAGTGCCCTTATAATCATCCTAATCCCCCAGACATCATAATTAGAGTGTAGCCAACAGCACAACACATATTGTTCATATTTTATCAGTTACTTTTTATCAGTCACTGATAAAATTCAGCTCTCTAAACACCTCACATGTGGATGTTAGTTATGTAACACCACTGGGTGTTTTATATGACTACATAACCACCATCATGACTAGCTCAGCCTGCAATCACTAAAATTGAGATAATATAAGTATTTGACTTTATGCAGTGCTGCGCAGAATGACCTAAAGCAGTGCATCCCGGTTATTTTCTTCCATATTCAGCCAAAAGTGATTTGAGCCAAAGTGTTTCGAGTGCCGACAGTTGGTTCTGCTGATGCGGCTTCTGTACCAGCCTGTAATGGTGACACAGCTATTTATGATTGGCCAGACTCACTGACCACAACTATGATATCTGTTTCAAATTGTTTCTAACACCTTCATTTCCACAAATATAGAATGTGTATCTATGGCACTATATTTGCATGTTGGGATGGGGTAAAACTGAAATTAATGTAGTTATCTGCTTCTTTTTTTTTTTACCTTGAAAGTAAATCTATACATTTTTCATGGTATTTTTTGCAAGGAAGAGACGCTTTCTGCTCTTTCCTGCATGATAATAGATAGATTAGACAGACAGACAGACAGACAGACAGACTGACAAATAGACAAAATTTATAAAAGAATTTAGCAATGTGATTATTATAAGTGTGGGTTTAACCAGTGGCGACAATAATAGATTTTCTATCCAGGGTCTTCTCCTGGCCCACTTTATTGGTGTTCTAATAATATAAGCTTGTCTTTAACCTATTATTGTGCATACATAACAGAAGCATAACATAAGCGCCATTCAAACATTTGTTTATCCAAAAAAATTATATATATAATCCACTTCATTTGCAATAAAGAACGCAAACATTGCACACGTCACTATGGCAAGCAACAAGTGTGCGACTTGACGGCTCAGTATTGATCTTCTCCCTCGAGTGCAAGCTGGACATTTAACTGATCAGTCAGCGCAGTGCCGTATGAAGTCGAACATGAGGCCGAATGTGAGAATATATTTATACACAGTATCCACGTATACATAACACACAAATACAATATATGTATAAATATAGTATATAAATACAATATACATAAAATGTACATTTTAAGTAGAAGGGGCGGAGTGTGTAGGAGAGACTAGCAGTGACGTATGCAATGGGTGTGGTTTGAATTTGGTGCGCCTGCCATTGATCCAGTGTGTGTGGAGTCGGGCGGAGTCGGCTATACTGTCGGGAAACGATCTTAATTAAGTTATAAAATAATAATAATAACGACGGGCTGAAAAGTAACTTACCGCTGAATGTTACTTTGAAGAAGACGCGTCGTCTGAGCTTTACTTTAAAGCAGTAACGTAGGGTGGATTTGTTGGAAAGCCGTCGTGAGTTACGGGAAGCGTAGGAGATTTTCAGCTCCGCTTTTCACTAACGGGCCTTTTGCAACTTACTTAAGTTTGCATATACACTTAAATTTCTCTCTGTTCTCACACGTGGTAGGTATATTTTATATTTTCTTCTATGTAACATGCAGTGCATTTGCGATGAGTGTAGGGTGTAGAATTGAGGTAGCGAAATGTTGGACAGGATCGTTTTGCTTTGTCGATTGTTCCAGTACAGCGTGTCCCTACTGCATCCTATTAAAACGCTCTCCGCTCACTTCATTGACGCGGCTATATATCCCTTTCATCGCGACTGTAAGATAAACACCACCAACGTAAACAAAACTGTCCGTTTTTTAGGAGGCTTCGTATGCGAATACGGGTCGTTAGACTGCGAGTCTTTTATACATTTAAAACTTGGCGTTAACTTTAAACGACATGCTAACTTCGAACATGCGGAATTCATTTAAATGCATGTAAACGTGTTCGTTTGACTTACACCAGTACATTATGTTGTGACAGTCTGTTATTGTAAGTTTATGTTTTAAAATACGTTTATTTTAATATAATAATATTTTTCGCAAAGTAATAATCGCGATGCGAGGGGATATCTGATTTGTTTGTGGGTTTTAAACTAAATACAATTTTACTCAAGAGTTTGCCATTTGCTTTCTGAATAAATTGACATTTTCTTTGGTGGAGTGTATGTTCTGTTTTTATTCAATAATGTTTCTTCGATTAGTGATTATATTCGATACTTGGCTGAGAGTTTCGCTCAGTCAGCATTTTGACTCTTCTTTTGCAACATTGCCATGCACAACACTTGTTTGTATTTATCTGTATATTTTCTGTATTTATCAGCACTTCGGACGCTTGATATGCTTGGCAGTTTACTAACACCTTATCTTGCGTGAGAGCGTAACAAACATTTCAGACATGTTAGTATGTTCACAGTTTTGCTGTTTTTGTTTCTAGTTTTGTGCTTATAATAAAACATAGCGTTTGTTTACAGTTGTTTATATAAGGTATTATTTTTAAAATGTTGTTTAATACACTTTCAGGTGTTTTCATATGTTTTTAGTCAATTTTAGTGGGCTATTTATTGTTGTTACAAGTAATATGTAACAAGAATAGTTTGTAATGTACAGTGTATTTGTAGCTTTTGGAGTGCTTTTTTGTGTAGTATTCAAAATGTGTTCTCGTTTGTGTTGCAGGTTCGAGTTACTTTGTGTGGTCAGTAGGTACGGACTTGACACTGATGGGAAGCATATGTTTGAAACACCTTGAAGGTGCACCTGATCACTGGACTGTTAGTTTCACATAATCCCCTCAGACAAACTGGATAGTGTTGGTGATGGTTAAGGCTTAAAGAAAAAATATATATTGATTCAGGCTCCTTCCCTTTCTCATCTAAAAATTGGTTCATAGAACCATAGTGAGCAATTAGTGGGTTTGTGAAACCAAAAGATTAAAATCATACCGTCAGGATGAGCGCAGAAGGATATCAGTACAGAGCACTGTATGACTATAAAAAAGAGAGAGAGGAAGATATTGACCTGCATGTAGGGGACATTCTTACGGTCAATAAGGGTGCACTGCTTGCAGTTGGATACACCGAAGGCCTAGAGGAAAGGCCAGATGAAATAGGATGGTTGCCTGGCTTTAATGAAACCACTCAGGAAAAGGGGGACTTTCCTGGTACATACGTGGAGTTCATTGGCAAGAAAAAGATTTCTCCACCAACCCCAAAGCCAAGACCCCCAAGGCCTCTACCTGTGGCCCCTGGGCCAGCTAAGCCAGACTCTGACTCGGAACAAGGTGAGAAACCTTTTTTTTGAGTTTTATTCTTTAGATATTTATCTTCGCTTGTGTAAACAGAAGGCAGGAAGCGGTGGGCAAAATGTCTCAGGCACCACACATTACCAGATAAAGGGTTTTATGATTTTTGAAATAAGAAATGCATTTTTCAAAAAAATGTTCACTTTTTTTTCCCCCCAGGTAATACTTCAGAAGCTTATTAATATTTTTAAGAATTTTTTATTTATTACTTACTTTAGGTTAATATTTGGTCTTTTAACCAGTGCCCACAAATCAGATCTGTATATTTTTTTTTATATTTTTAGCTTTTGTTAGATCTTAGGGTGCATAATTGTAACAACTTTTGGCTCAACTAAATACATTCATTTTGTTGCCAAATCCAGGTGCCTCTCTTAATATACCCACACACCACTTGTTACATTTTTATCACTCATGACCAGATTTGATGCCACCATCAGGAGATTGTATTTATACTTGCGGTGTACAAATGTCCCCTGAATTTTTAAGACTGTTTGAGGTTTGCATTGGGTTATGATTTGTAATTGCAAACATGGCAGCAAGCCCAGATTTGGATAAACCCTTTGCACAGTACTTTGATATTGTCTAGTGTTACTGCAAACTGTGCACAGCCACAGTATTAGTGTTTAGAGTTCCCTATGGATCCTGTAAAATCTTTAGTTTTGTAGAAGCTGTCTTATTTTTGTACTAAACTTAGGCTAGTTTATTTCCTGGAATCATAGTTTGTTCCTCTACCACATGAAGGCATGTTTTTTTTTTACTTAACATTGATGCTCTGAGGGAACTTCCACACAGCTTTCGGTGGGAACCTGATTATATTCTCATTGCGAAAGTTCAATTCTTTGTACTTGGTAGCATTTTATTTTGGAATTTTGGTGTGCATCAGTAAACTGCAAAGGGTACAAATACTAAAAGGAAACTAGCATTGTTGTTTAGTTGCAGTGGTACACATTTTTGGTAGTTGTGGTATGCACTGATGAAGTAACTATAATGTTTGGTCCCAAAGTGAGTTTGGGTGTTGCAATCTGGTTATTCAATTCATACATACAGGGTTTTGATTTAATTAGATTCAGTATTGATTAGTTATTGTGCCAACTCCATGTTGATAATGCTGAATCTCATTGGTTTGTGACTGCGTGTTTTGTGGTACCGGTCATTGTATGGGCAAAATGTCAGTAGCTTTAACCAACTTAGAGTACAATCAAGGTATATTTATTTCATACAGTATGCATGTCTCCTGGAAATCAAGTCCACAACATTTTCACTGCTACACTAATACATTTTAAAAATAATACAATAACTGTGCATGAACTAATATTAACAATGAGCCCACATGAACAATTGTATTGGAATTAACTTAATGATACAAAAGATTAATAAATTCTTATTTCATGGTAGGTAATGCATTTACTGTTAACACTAATTTGTGATGCACTTAACTATGTTTTTACTATGTGTTTCAAACCAAGCGTAAAAACACCCTAACAACATTTGTAACCTTTTAATCAACACACCACCTAGTTTCCCCATCTGTTTAAAATAACACATTTGTCAGTGACAAACGGACTAAATAAAGAGTGTAGATCATAAGCAAGATAAGTCACTCCGAAATTATTGCAGTCCAGAGTCAATGAGACAAGAGAGTGCCACTTCCTTGTCCTGTTACTTTCTGGCACAATAAAATGGCTGAGCACATACTTTTCCCCCCAAATATTTGGTTTTGAGCTATTTTTGTTTGATAACCATCTTGTGTTTTGGTCAAGATTGCTTAAGTACCATGACTGTGACTATTCACTCTTTCTATTTCGAATGGCTTTTGTGAGTTCTGTTCACATTAATGGATGTGAGAGGAGGTTTACAATGGGTGGCAATTGAGATTTTTCTGAATGTAAACCACTAGCAGGAGATCTGGAAGTCAGCCAGGGTGAAAGGCATTGTGTTGCTCAAGCACCTGGTGCCAGGATGTGTTTTCCTCGTGCTGCCACTACAACTACATAAAACTCCAGATAAAATTCCTCTGTTACCCATTTGATTCTTTAACTGAAGGGGCTGAGTGTCATTTTTGTGGCACTTAAAGGACTCCCAGTCTGTCTCCCAGTCCCAGGCAACATTGGCTAAACCAATAGCAATACAGTTTGCTTTTTGTCTGGGCGACTGTGTTTCCTTTGTGAATGTTTTTATGAAGAAAAAATTGGAGAAATGTTCGGAAAACATGAAAAAGGCTGTTATACTCATTATAAGCAGAATTAAACTTTTAAAAAAGTTATTAAAAAAACCTTTTAAATGTTCAACATTATTCAACAAATATTGTCTGGATTTCTAGACTTAAAACATTTTAAATAAGACAAATTATGTATGGATATTGAACGCATAGCTTGGTTGGCTTCTGTAATGTAATGATGGCACTAAGTAGGGCACAGGTTGCCTCTGCCCTCCTCAGCTCAGCAGCGCCCCACATTTTCCCCCAATGTAAATACGTAGTAAAAATAAGAAGTGCAGTGAGCCCTAACTGAGCAGAGAGTATTTGTACCTAAAAGTGTGCAGATCCGTGTGTGTGCTGAGAAGTTCACACTGGTGTGTTATTTTGTGCTTTCAGGCTTCAATAATGCTCAACATTTCTCAGTAGAATAACGCCATATAAATAAAAACCATTTCGAGTACACAGAAATGGCACGGACAATGTAAAGGAAATTGTGAGTTTTATTTTGAGCACATACCATACAGTAAATACAGAAAAACTGTGAAATTCTTCTCGTATTTTAAGTAGTGGTCTCTGCTGTGGTTAATGTAGTCTTGTGTTTCCTTATTATGAGCATAAAGTTGCAACTTATTTAAACATGAAGTTTAGGAATGCATTTAAGTATGAAATTGATTCTGTGTCTCCAAATGTTTCCAAATTCTTCATTACTGTAATAATTCAGTGCCATGAACCTTAAATTTTTTTGGCCAATAGAGTGAAGCTGCTGCAGCCGGTTAGTATTTTGAATCATTTTGTACATGAGACTGTTGCCCACACTGTTAAACGGTAGTACTGGAATCGGTATGAATGTAGCGTGTAAGGCAGAAATAGAAGGTCGGGGACCCGCAGTGCTGCAGGGGCCCAGGATTTCACTTCTTATTGCTTCACTCAGCTTGAGATTTATTATCCAGCGCTGAAGGTTCTTGCAGATCTTTTTCTTCTCTCTCTTCCTAACCTGCACTGTTCTCCTCCTACGCTTCTCCAGCTCCACTTTGAATTTTTGGAGTAGGGGCAGAATGAGGGGGAAGTGTTTAACATGGGGCCTCTAGTACACACAAACTCTCTCTTTCTCTCTTTGAGCCGCAGGGGCTTCAGAGAACAGCAGATGTGGAATTCGGAACCGTTCCGGCTCCCAGGCTTTTTTAAAACACTAATGTGCTCCTTTATGTGGGCCTCTGGAGGGACGGGATCTGTATATGCCCAGCCCAGCTTTATGCACAGTTCACGTTTATTCATCAACTCATTTTTACATGAACTTCAACAGCATCCTGGCTCCATGAATGTTACTGCTCTTTTTTCCTTTGGTCCAAATTGCATTGCTATGAATGCTTGTGTTCTTTATGACTCAAAGCAAAGACTTGCAGTAACTTCTACAAGGATATTACACTTCCTTTATATCCGCAAACATCTGTTTTCCTGCATAAAGAATGGAATAGTTTAACATGCTTACTAATACGGGTATTCCAGGGGCCCATGCAATGCTAATATTTATGTTGTAAATGCAAATAAAAATAGCTAAATTTGAGTTTAACATCTTGATACATTTTTCTATTAAAATTTCATTTGAAAATAAAAAATGTTATGTAACCCTTGTGACCCATTTGTCAGTGAATTGTGGAATCGACACAGTGAGGAATGACAGTTTCCTTGCCGTTGGACCAAGCAGAGAGTTGTCAAACAATGTCGCAATTTTAGAGTGGCCTCACTGATTTATCAGCCAATGGTTGATGTGAAAGGAATGCTTTGCCAGGCAGCTTTGCAGTTGCTTAATATCTGAACATGGGGATGAGTATAGTTAAGCCACAAAATGTTGTTCTTTCCAGTACTCTGAAGTTTGGCACTCTTTGCTTCCATGTGTGGTCAGACATTTTGTGCTGTTCAACCAAAACTGGTTAGTACACGACCAGCCTGAGGCCCACAATCCTCCAATTTCATAAGATACGGCAGGCCTTTGGCAAGCGATTTGCAAAGATGATGCAATATGTGCATTTACTTGGCCTTCATAGAAGCTTTCTGTTTTTCATTGAGTCCTTTTTTTTTAATGTTATCTAACATGCCTGTGTTTTGGTTGATTGTGTCGTTCATGTAATACAAGGATATTTATTTCAAGGGCATCAGAAGTCAGAAAAGTTATAGAAACATTTTTAATTTTGTGAGGGGCTGTGTTTGTGAGAACCCACATTAAAACCGAGCGAGTTGTGGTAACCGTTGCTGTTAACTGAAAGTGTGTGTGCTGGTGGGGGAGGCATCGCTTGAGCTTGAGATAATGCACCTCTTTCCTTTTCAGGGCCTCCTCGGTACTTGAATGAACATCTGCTGTTTAGAGCAGCACTCTGAGGGGAGAATTGTTACTGGGTTTTATAAAGAATGTGAACTTTACCATAACAGAGCAACAAAAGCCCCATCCATATTCACACTTATGAAAAGTACTCTGATATTTTTATTACTGTCTCTCACATTTGAAATCAAACAGTAAAGCATCAAAACTACAGAAACGCAAGTGTAAGTATAGAAACTATGTAAGTGAAATAGTATTTTAATGATTTTAAATGTATTATGGAAGCGGTTTTAGATAGTGGCTTGAGTTTCAGGTAAGAGAAAGATATGTTATATGTAACATTGATAACATGCTTTACAAAAAACAACAGAGCCTTTGGAATATAAATTAAGCATGTAAGCGCACATGTAAAGCTTTTTGTGTGACAATGATGCACTTGCACATTGCATTTCGAATAATGAATGTTGTCATCTTATCCTGATGCATTAGGCCACATTAAGTGTTTTAAAATATAGGAACATGCATTTGTCTGATTTGTGAGGGAGAAGCGAGCTCTGTATCCCACTCACAATGAAGGCGGCACCCCAACCTTTATGAAGATGCGTGGTGATCGCATGTGAAGTGGGTAACGGTAGGCTGTCCTCACATTTTAAAGTGACGTTTTAGTTGAACGTTTGTTTGCAGAATTTGCACCTTTTTAAGACATAGTACCATCTTGAACACTTTTGAAATGTCCTTTGATTTTGTAGTTACCACATAAACTTTTGTCCATCACAGATTGCTTGACTTCACAACTTTTTGTCTGCAACTAATAGAGTAATTTAAAATTTGTTAGACAAAATCTTTTTGTTTTTTTGACTGGTAGGGGGCAGCCCTGAAACAATTTCATTCACAAATTCATTCATTGCGCTTTTGACTAGTAATGTAATTAACATTTTTTTTAGGTGATGATGCACTGTTATCACCTTGGTGTGATCACATTTTTATAGCCTTTTCTTCACAGCCTGTGACAACAGATGATCACTGAAGCATAGTGGATGTTCTTTTTCCTCAGTCAAGATGCGTTGTTCCCTTGCTGAGTAACAGCCCCTAAGATCACAGTGGTTATAGCCGAGGCACGACTGCTTTGTGGCAGTGGGTGTAATCGTGCACATTCCTGTGGCTTGGCCTGAACAGTCTTACTCAGTGGACACATTTAGCATCGTGACGAATCATTAGAATGGCCTCTGAGTTCTGATTGCTGTAGCTGGTGGAAAGTGCTCTGACGAAATCAAATGTTGCGCAAAACTCATCCAAAAAGACTATGTTTGCCAGGGTACAAAATGGCCATTCCACACTAACTGAATCTTTGAAGTTCAAACAATCCAGCTATTTTTTTCTCATACAGAATTAAATGTGCAAAATGCAAAAACAGTCACAAAAAAAGCATATCTATTGTCATATACAAAAGCTGCATTGAAGTTGTGTAATGCTGCCAGCGATTACATAACCTAACAGTGAGTTAAGAAATGAGATAAGAAGTTGTGTTGCAGTACAGCAGTAAAAGATGAGGTAAAAAGTTGTGCACGAGAATGTGTGTGTTCTTTATGTGATCTCGAGAGACACAGCTGAATTGGCAAATCTACTTACTGAAGGCCAAGCATGTCTGCTGGGCGGATTAGCAACACATTGGTGCAGGGGGTGGACCCAGAGTGACAGAATAATAAGAACTAAAAAAAAGTGGCAACTGGCACTAGTCTTTTTACCACCTTTCATTGTTGGTGTGGGTGTTGCTTGTGAGAGCATGTAGACATTCATTGAAGCTGAATGTGTTTTCTCACTAGTACTCACAACTGGTGTTCAAACCACTTCAGTTTAACACACCTAAATAAAGATCTGCATTAATGTTTAGTTTTAGAACTTTAGAATTTGAAAAGTCTGTTTCATTTGAATGTTTTGTTCATTTTAATGAATTAAGAACTATTTAATTACAAATGCTTCTGTTCACAGATAAAGAGTTTACAAAATCTGCTTTTTATTTCATGCCCATGACATTTCACATAAAAATTGTAAATGTGAATCAAAAATTGGGGTAGAAATGTTGTTTTTGACATTACCTGAGATCCACATGTTTAAAAGGGAAAATATGTGGTTTATGTGAGTATATTGTAGGGTAAAACAGTATACTGCAGTGGGTTTCTGTAGTGCTGACTAATGGGTATAAAATTGATTTAATTGCTACTAAATGAGTTGCTAGTCCTGCTTGCAAACTAAAAGCTAAATATATGAAGCAAGACAAAGGGATTTTAATTTCAGGTGTTGAAATGGATTAAATTAAGCTATGATAAGCAACTGGGGAAAACTGTTTTCTTTATGTAATTTGGTTCTATTTTCTTGAAAATGCAAGAGTTGATGAATGCTTTTCTGAGAAGATACAGTTTAAAGTAATAGGAGTGCCCCATCTGTGTTATGGCATTATTTGTTTGTGTAACCCTGGGTTAGTAGCCTCAGATGTGTACTGCCTTTGTTTGTTGTGTTATATAAGGTCAGACATTTAAACACACCACCCCATGAAAGCTGCCATTTAGAATCCTTTTTTTGACACTGAACATTTTATTAATGGTGTTAATCTCTTTAACAAGCCTAAACTTTTTTATTATTGTTTTTATAACTAATTTTTTTTGTAAAGTCTAAAAGTGGAAACAATTGTATAGTTTAGATGTTCAACTTTAACCAGTAGGGGGTGGCATGCTGGTCTCTTTCCATTGCTTTTCTTGGGTGCTCCGTGTTTTCTTTGTGAATGTAGTTTTACAGGCATTATTGAATAGTCCATTCATATTACTGAAATTTTAGTTTCTAAACTGTAATTTTTCAATGTGATCTCAATTGTCGAATGTCCCATGTGTCTTTGCTTTAACAATGTCGGTTGATGACACATGTACACAACCTAACTAGAGGGTTCTCATGACTAATAAAAATAGTTTTGGCTTTGGCTTTCCTTGAAGATTGATAAGTTAAACAGATTCTTGAAAAGCCGGTTTTATAACCCTTTTTTAAAGAATCCTTAATTTGTCCCTGGAGGAAAATGTGAGGAACTTTGAGAGGTTTGCTTGGAGGGACATTTCAAAGAACTGGCCTGGATATATGAGCAGAGCCCCTAAATTAACTGCCAGGGCAGCTATCTTTAACATCACATGCACCTTCTCTGAACTTTACAGTTTAGATGTGCAGAAATTGTTCCACTGAACCCAAGCAGCTGCGTTCCCTTCTTTAACCCATAGTTCCTTTCTGTGCATCCTGTGAGACCACCGCACATTCAGGCGCTTTGCCTGTTCAGACTTGCGCACGGACCCCGTCTTCTCCCCAAGTTGCTACAGCAACCAGAATCTGCAGCTCCCCTGATTGGCTGTTTGAATCTGGGCCGTGACGCTTTCTGCCTGTTTTCTGTGCATTAATTTTTTTTCCCAGAAAGGAAAGGGAGGTGGTTTAAAGAGTTTTTTTTCACTCGTCAATATAGCTAATGTTTTACCCAGTACCTGTAAAGGCTTGCAGCATTTAAATTTGACCACAAATGTAACACTAATTGCTTCCATCGCCCAGTTGTTTGTGTGATCTCTGGTGCGCGCAGCTTGAATAAATTAATTCTTGGTTGGAAACAGAGTGTGTTTTATGTAGAGCTGTCCAGCGCATTTGTTTATACTAACATTCACGCACTATTGATACTCACATTGTGTTGAGTGGCTTGACACAGTAAGTCAATATTGCGTGAGCTCACAGCAAGGTTGCAGAGACTTGCTAGATCATCCAGTTCCTAGTGTTGCCTGCTTATAGTTCACATACAGTGTTATGGATGTGACCTTTGCGGTCAAAATTTAAAATGTAAATGTTCAGAAGCTATATTTAATAACAATATAATAGTCTGTTCATATTTAGATAAAGATTGTTTAAATTGAGGCCACAAATGTGTATTTTAACCATCAAATATTAACATCTGAGATATCAGTATGGTAAGACTATAAGTCTGCAGTTTTTTTAGATGTTAAATGTTTATGGTATAGAGTTTTAGGGTGTGTGCACGCTAGGCACGCTAAGCCACACAAGAGCACATTTGCCCTCCGAAGTTTAGTTCATTTGACCAGTGTGATTGCTCCTGTCGAACTGTGCCCAGGCACTATTCATTTAAAAACCTTTAACAAATGTGAATAGGCGTTTTACAAGGAACCACAATCCAAATGTGTGAGTCAAAATTCTTGCTTCAGGCTTTATTGTAAAATATGCTCGCAATATTAGGTTATACTGTCAGATTGATTGCATGAGTCAACCTATATTGTATGGGTTATCCTATATTGTAAAAATGATCGTAACGTTAGTTTATATTGTCAGATTAAGCACAGTCTTACGTGGGGGGGTCGCCAACCCACAGCCCTTCGTCCCCCGTTGCTTCCTGAAGCTTTGACACAATTACATGTAAATTAAAGAAATTTCAAAGAAAAACCAAAACAAAAATTCACTGGAAAAAGCGAAAGCCCAACTAACGCAGGGTGCACAACACATGATGCTTCTGTCCTGTTGCCAGGTAACACTCCCAGGCTTTGCCATGGGACAAAAAGGTATCAATTGATATGAAAGTATAAATGGAAATTGCAATAGTTCCACCTAGTGGTGCAACTACCTTACATCGGCATAAAACAACAAATTATGTTCATTTATGTTCAAAGTAATCTATACATGCATGTAATCTAAATACATACATATTCTAACTTAATCTTTAAAATGTTAGTTCAATGACACAGCACTGAAGCATCATAACTTTCCTTTATTCAAAAGGTAATTATGACAATTAAATATATTTATTTGTCAGACATGCTACCATCTTTCTGCATATTGCTTAGTACAATAAAATTTTGCCAATTATACTTTAGGAAGTATGAAATATGATTGGCTTAAATAATGTAATTTTAACTTTTCATATGTGGTGGATAAACAAAGCAATTTTTTATTATAGTACACCGATAATAAATTATACAGTTAATTCTTGCTATTAGTTGTGTTGATGTAAAAAACACTTTAATTGAAGCAGCCTTTGCTCTCTCTTATTTTGATTTTATTTACCGAAACATTCAAACAATTCTGCTACCATCAATTCTGGATGTCATTCCATCCATCCGTGTGGAAGGCCGGTACTATCGGGTCACCACAAGATACTTGGAAGCAACTTGATCCGCCTCATCTCTTAGCTTTGCGTCTCTGTGGAGATGCCCTTCAACACATGTAAATAAACAGAAACCATTTGGAATCTACAGTTCAGTGAAGCTACAAAACATTTGAAATGCTTGAGATTTTGTGAGTGCAAAACACTAACATGGCACAATACAAGTCAGTTTCTGCTTCAAGTTAGACATACCGTCATTGCAAAAAGTGACGAGCCACAAAGTATAATATGTGACACACATAGCATAGATATGACATCTTGTAGACCTATATTTGTCACTTTTGACTGGAAAGTTTTGAAATGAAGTAAAATTAGCTCAGTGCTGTGAATCCGAATTCTAGGAACCAGCTGGCCGGATAGGGTGTCCGTCTGGGCAAAAGGTTACCTCTCAGCAATGTACCAAAGTGGCACTAGTCTTCAAATATCTATATGAGGAACCTCTTGTTTATTCCCCCACCTGCTCAGAGTTCAGTGGTTCTCAGAAAATTAAGAACTCTCCCTACCCTCGCCATTGCTTTGCCGGTAATGATGTCCAGATGACTGTTCAAGCAAAGGGGTGGGATATAAGTACAACTTTATTTGCTTATCTCCCAAGCTTCCAAAAAAGGCTCTGAACCTTGGGACTAAACAAGATTATTACTCCTAATGTCTTAAACCCCTTTTCCTTTTTTCATTTCGAAATATTTTCAATTTGAGCCATTTCTTCTAAGAAACTTGTGAACTTGCGAACTGTAAAGATCATTTGAAGCATCTGTACAGAAGTTCTGAGTAAAAAGAATTCATTCACAGTCAACCGTGTTTGGATCTAAGGTCTCAGATGCTGT
Organism: Yasuhikotakia modesta; assembly: GCA_036877545.1. Lineage (NCBI taxonomy): Eukaryota > Metazoa > Chordata > Actinopteri > Cypriniformes > Botiidae > Yasuhikotakia > Yasuhikotakia modesta. The sequence continues at coordinate 58,131 of JBAJNP010000314.1, forward strand.
TAACAGTAGAGTCTTTTAGAAATCCTTGCCTTTTAAAATGCTATGCAGCAAATCCAAATAAATCCCAAGCCAGTCCTGCTGCTTTTTCATGCCCACACCTGGACTTGCAATAGCCCTCCACCCTACACCACCAACTGCATATTATGGTCTGTTTGCTTAAACTTTCTCATCTACTTCCACGGCACACTTAATCATATCTTGGATGTGTTGCTTAAATGTTCTTCCTGCCAACCACATAAATTCATGAAAGCAATTATTGATCTAAGCGTGGCGTGACTGTAGAGCAAGTCACATTGTAAATCTTACATCGTAGATATTGTTTTCTTTGGAGACTTGGAAATTACAGCGTTGAGTGCTTAATGAAAAGCTAGTAGAGTTGTTCAAAGGTACCTGGTGACTTTTTGAACTGAATGTTTCATTTTCTTTCCTCCAGGTCCATGTACTCTGTTAGACCTGACGGAGCAGTTTGCTCCCTCAGAAATGGGGCCGCCAATGCTGCTCAAGCTCCTGGAGGCCATCGAGAGGAAAGGTGAGTCTATCTCCAGTCTGTCGTTCTCAAGTGCCAGCACACTGCATAATTAAAGCTGTCTTCATGTATTAATTCCATGTTTGAATTCTGCACAGGTCTAGACAACCCTACGCTCTACAGAAACTTCACTGCTGGGGGAGGGCTTGATGTCAGACAGTGTTTTGATACTGGTGAGTGACATTTCATTCACTCTTGCATGTTGCTGAACCAGGTGTGATGTGGAAAGCACAACCATGCAGATTGTATTCAGTGTCTGGTTAGGCAATCATCACTATTAGTCGTTTGCATTTGTAGATTTTTACATGGAAAACCATAATCTGTGAGTGTTTTCTCTATAGACATAAATGGTAGCTTAAATCCAAATCAGTGTTGGTTTCATTCAAATCAGATCCCGCATCAATGGATCTTGAGCAGATGGACCTTCAGATGTTGTGCGATGGTCTGAGGAGGTACCTTCAAGATCTGCCTCAGCCTATCATACCTTCTGCGATCTACAATGAGATGATACACATTGCTCAAGGTGAGATTTGCACATCTGAATTGGATTAATAAACCCAACACTATTGCAATTTCAGTTGTATAATATGAATTCATTTAAATACAACCATGTGGACCATTGGGTGAAACTGAAAGGGGAATTGTAACTTCTCAGTTTGGTCACATTTAGTCATTTCCAGGCACAGCTATTTTGTTTTGAATAAAAATGGTATGAAACGATCAGACCATTTCTAATCAGTCTCATAGATACAGCCACAGGGTGGTGCTGGTGTTCTCATTAGCCAGATGGGTTGCCCCCTACAGTGCTTGTAAAACATCCCTTAAAATTCTCATTAAATAATACTGTTTTGCAGTCCTGTTACACTTCTGGCAAGTTCCTGTGGCTGTATCAGTCATCACTGGACATACTTTCATAGATTTACCTGTCCTCAATAGTCACATCTGCCTACAAACATAACCAATAATATAGCAAAAAATATTCTAGGTATTGTAGTGGCTGTTGGTTTAAGGATGTTATCAGCCCTTGTCTTAATTATCATTCCATCCACAGAATAAACTTGGCAATGTCAATGACAAGCCGTTATCTATTCTGAGAGCGACATGCTTTTTTGCTTTGTACTTCTCAGTTGGGTAGTGTACGGTCACGTGGTTGGAAACAGGATATATGTGGTTAATAGAACTAAAGCTAGAAACCTGAAAACTTATCTGCGCCATCAACACTGTCAGCCGATCACTTTGCAGAGTACCTCATTCTGTCATTGTCTCTCTTGAGAAATGTCTGCAGTTAGACACACAAGTACATTTTTCACATGACTTGGTGTGTGCTTTTGTGCGTATCTCCTCCTGGTGATTTTGTGCCGTTTATTTAAATATAAAGCGCATGAGACGAGTGTCAAGGTAAAAGGTCTGAAGCTATAAATGTGCAAACGTGGGTGTAAGGAGAGCCTTTGTCTTACATGTTTCTTTTGCATCTGTGTCTTCAGAGGTACAAGGTTCAGACGAATGTGCGCATCACTTGCGGCTAGTCGCCAGCTCCTCGGCTCTTCCTCCGCAGTATTGGCTGGCCCTGCAGAGCTTGCTGCGCCACTTCTCGCGTGTGTGCCAGGCCTCGGCAGCCAACCTACTTAGCGCCCGTGCGCTTGCAGAGATTTTCAGCCCAGTCCTCTTCAGACATCAGCCCACCAGGTACACCCTTGCTTAAGCATGCATTAATCACAGTGCTGGCAGATGCTAGCAACAAACTGACTGTGCTGTTCCCTCCTCAGCTGTGAGCCAAGCCCTGAGGCACACATCAGAGTAATTGAGGTCCTGGTGACCAGTGAATGGAGTGACAATCAGGCAGCTCCAGGTAAATAACACACCAATCACAATTGTGAATTACCTCAGGATTTTATCTGCAATGTGCAGACTTTGGTCTCTCTTAAATGGTAGCATTGATGGTTAGAGAGTGGATAGAATAATGAAATAATGCAGGCCTGATTTTTACCAGTTTTGCTAGGAACATCAGACATATTGAAATGCTTTACATGTCATTTAATGCCTGTGTGCTTTTTATGGGCTCTTCAGCTTTTTCTTACATAGTACACAATTATTACTATGGCGACCATGTCTAAACATTCACACTTGGACAAACTTAGACATGCACATTAACCTAGCATGAGCGTACATGTGAAGAGCCTTATTTTAAGCTAATTCTCACATTTAGAATTTGAGGTTAAGCGTTGTTGCGGATATTGCATGTCAGCTTTTTGTGTCAACTATTGCTTTCTTGAAATGATCACTTCAGATTTCCTGTCTGTTGTAATTAGCCAGCACAAACATTTGTCCATCACAGACTGTATGACTTTCATATTTTTGAGACTAAACTATAGTCACAGAGAAACTTCAACTTCTAATTGGTGTAATCAACTTATTAACTTAATAAGAGAGTAGACCTACAGGGAAACAGAATTAGGAAATGTGAGCTGGACTCAAACCTGGGTTTCCCACTTGAGCACCATTGCCCAACTTACTACTTAACTTTACCTTACTGTACTCACTTACTATTAACCGCTAGGGCAGAGAAAAGGGATATGGCTGAACATCAGAATATAGAGCTGTTATATACTGTTGCTCTTAATATAGTAATGTTCTTAAATGAGAAAGCAGTTCTTTTTCACTTTAGCAGTGTACAGTCTTGGCAGGAGTAAAGCGCTTGTATGAAAGTTTAATGTGTGGGAGTGCTCCCTTTTCCCTTTGCTTGATTTAGTGGGACGCGTTCGTTTAGAGTTAGATCAGTCCACTGGAGATGCTGCTTTTGTGTATGTATTTGTGCGTGCACGCATTGTGGCCTCAACACAGACCAGTTGTGCTTTTATAGCACTAATAAAGTCTCTCTCTCTGCCTCTCTCCTCTCTTTATACGTCTATCTTTCGGGCTGCCAGGGGCCCTAAGTCTGGCTGTGTGACTCTTTAAATGTTTTATTACCTGTTAGGGACTATTTATACCTTGCCCTGGCATGGAGCGAGCTCAGCTGTCAGTAATTTGCACGTGCAGGAGACTGAGTTGGGCTTGATCAGCCCAGACTCAGACACACACTTGCCTCCTTTCAGCTCAGGCTGCCCTGTTCCTTCCTGTACCTCAAAAGCTTTTATACAAACACGGGTCACTCAAGTGCCGTCCTAATCTGGCACTTGCTTGCCTCACCAGCTACCCATACATGATTTGTGCACATGGCGGTATGAAGCTGCGTGTGTGTTAATTGGTCACAGGGTTGTGTGCATTTATGTTCCCAGTTACTGGGTGGTTATTTTAAGCTGGTGGCAAAAAGCCTACTTGGGTTTGGTTGGCTTGAAGTGTGGCTTGCTCCACAGAGCTTTCTTGTTCGCTTTCAGTGGCGGCTGTTCTGTCTTGCAGATGTTCTCACACACACACACACGCAAATGTTCACTCACTTCTGAGGACCTTATTTCAACCCCCGCCCACCCCAACTCACCCTCCCCTCGTGCCACATTCCCCTCCCAAAACGTAAGAGTGCACAGCTCAGCAAATATTTCAACCCAAGTGAGTTAATCATAAGACAGAGCGGGTGAACAAGGAAGAGAGAGAGACAGCCAGTAGCAGTCCGACCCCAGCAATCATTAACCCTGCCGTCCCAGAGCGAGTGTCACTCTCTTATTGGACAACTTACAGTCTACCACAGCTGTGTTGAAAAGAAAATGTTTTAAAGAAACAGTGCTTTAACGTCTATTAAGTGGTAATATTTAAGACAGCAACTGGAATGTCACTTGGATTTATCAAGAATTGTTGGAAATCGTGAGTGGACAGACTTACTGAATACACTTCTGCTGAACATGCACAACTTGCAATGTAAGTGTCTGATTGTGGTGTAGTAGGAACGTATATGTATATATGATTGGTTTAATTTGTCAAAGAAGCAGTTAAGCATATTAAATATGTGTTAATATGCACATATTTAGTGAAGCTAAATTTTTTCAGTGAAGCTAGATAGTGTTTTAGTCAGATCTGCCTCTCTTTTCAAAAGTCCCATTTTGCGTTTGTCCTGGCTTTTTATTTAAAGGGAGAAGCTCTGACAGGCTTGTATATCAGTGCTACTTTTCTATACAAGCTGCTAGTGCATGTGCGTAGTCTATGGAAAAAAAAAGACTAGCGCTCCAAGTGCAACCTGCTGCAAAAGCGGGTTAACTTGTTTGACTTAAACTGACTTGCCTGAACATGCAAGGTAAATGTGGTTGCATTATTCACTGGCTTTAATAAAAGTTAGGGTATGTTGTATCTTTCAAGTATACCACATCTCATAGCTTTGGTGTTAACTCTGCTTTTATTTATATTTATTAATATGTAAATGTATAACTTTGCTTAAGCCAAACCCTTTGAATCCATTTAAGTATTATTTTTGCCCATCATTATCCATCGGCCTCTTGGAGGTGATTGGTTACACTTGACCTACTGCATGGCTGTTAAGTACCCCAGTTAAATCTCTTCTCTGAACTGTCATTAGAGTACAGAGCATGACAATAGCCCACGTTTCTGGAGCTGTTTTTAACCCTACTGAGAACTGTGGCTATTTTAGCTGCCCTCTCAGGCATGAATAGCTGATCTCTGCTCTCCTGTAGACTTTCGTGAGTCACATTTGGAGATTATAGGAAGTATTTGCAAGCCATGCCTGCCTCCTGACCTAGCCTTTTCTTTGACGTAGGAACTGCCTACGTGCCGCTGCAGCAGCTATCAGAGTCCTGTCTGTCTGCCAGCAGAGGGGCCGTGCTGATCTCTGCTGCTCGGGGAGAGGCGGAGCTTAGCAGAGCTGCATCACGGATAGAGGAAGGGGGTGGTAAAGAAAGTCAGTGAGGTTTCGGTTCCTTTCCTCATTCGCAAGATTGTGTGCTGCAGTGCACCTTGTATGCGTTTTACCTTTTGCGTGTGGCAGCATTAGAACCGCTTGCATTCTACATAGATAGAGGACATTTCTGGATTGGGAAGGGAGAAGATATCATTTGGATCCACTGTTGTTTAGACTACGGAAGGGACAAAACACTGTTGCAATGACATCATTGCATTCAGGACTTGGAAGATATAGAAGCAGGTGATGAGGCAGGAGTGGCCAGCAACAGCTCCGCAGCAACATTGGTGGAGGTTTGGCAAGAAACGCATGCCAATTCTTCCAGATATGCAAGACACCGTTGAGCATGGTGGATTTAGAGAGTCAGAGACTTGACACTGGATCCGGATCAGACCTGCTGTTTTACATTGAACTAGATACGCCAGGTAACTCTTATAGTTACTGCGGTTGTGTGAGACGTCTTGCATGTATTCTGTGGTGTTGGAACAGGTTTCATATTTTGCCTTTGACATGCTGTAACAGTGATCAGTTCATCATTTGTGTTTTGAATTTGTTATTGTGTTTTAATAGATCTGACATCTTTAGATATATCATTAACCATCTTTTAATTTGGCAGATTCTTGTATTTTGTATATAGATTAATATCTATATCTGTGTGTGGGATGGGTTGCAGCTGCACTGTGCAGAAAATGCTTAGCGACAATAGTGACTGAAGTGAACAAAGGAGAGAGAGAGAGAGAGAGAGCGTGAGTGTGCATGAGTGGTTGGGGGGGAGGATTAAAAATAGCCCACCGCTCCAGCTCTGCCTCATGCCACGGAGACTGCACTGCCCCCACTGCTTTCGGTCACTCAATCCAACAGCCAATCGGATGCAACATCTGCCCCTATTACATGAAGCAACATGTTCTTAATTCCTTCATGAATGTGTCTCTTGCCCTTTAAAAAGACCACCACTGGTTCACTGCCTGAATCCCTGATGTCACTGACGTTACTTAATTTCTGAATTACTGACACACTTGTTGTAAAGGCAAAAAAGATGAGTGAGGCTTTACTGGCTTAGTTTAGTTTTTCCATGACTCATCAATGCAAGCATTGCGTGTCAGGCACAGGATATGGTATGAGGCAGATCAGATCTGTCTTTTCTGAATTTGATATCTGCAGAAGCTTTGCAGCAGTGATGAAAAGATGTGGGTTTTCTATCAAATTCAAGTCAAGTACGACTCCCGGCTGGAGAGAGATTGAGATGCATGCATGCAGCTTTGTTTAATGAAATGGAAAACGCAGAGAGAGGAGGCAAAAAATCTCACAAACTGCAGTGAGTGTCATGCTTTAAAAACGTTACCCTCTGCACAGCCTGAAAAGCGGTTGGAAGAAAATTAATAAAAGACTGTATGCTACACTAACTTGATGGATAATAGTCACAGGGTCTATCTTGGGTTTAGTTGTATTCTTCTCAGCATCTATAGACATGTTGTGTTATACTGTTATTTCAAATGAAAGCACAGAGATCCCAGGACATATAGGTTGGAACATGTCTGCACATGTTCAGTATGTAAATGACCTTGACTAGCACTGGATAATTTGCAGTTCTGTTGCTAACCAGTCTCTCTGTCTCTCTTCCTGTCTCTTTCTTTGTGCAGCACTACCTCCAAAGCCACCCAAACCAGCGTCTGTGACAAACAACGGTATGAACAACAACATGGCTCTACAGGACGCAGAATGGTACTGGGGGGACATCTCCAGGCAAGTGCTCATTAACATGCTCATCAACAACTTTTAGACTATATGCATCTTCTACTGATTTCAGTCAAAGGCTTTATTTAAACATATGTGACTTATTTCTGTTGTAGGGAGGAAGTCAATGAGAAGCTGAGGGATACAGCTGATGGTACATTTTTGGTCCGAGATGCATCTACTAAAATGCATGGGGATTACACTCTTACACTAAGGTATGTTATCCTCTGTGGTCAATTTAGTGTGCAAGTGGAAATGTATTTTTATTAATTTTCTTGGCCTTTTGATCCAATTGTTTTATAGACCATTTCAATATTTTTTTTTTTGATCATACAGAAAGGGTGGTAACAACAAGCTAATAAAAATTTTCCATCGAGATGGGAAATACGGCTTTTCAGATCCCTTAACCTTCAACTCTGTGGTGGAGCTGATCAACCACTATCGGCACGAATCCCTTGCCCAGTACAACCCCAAACTAGATGTGAAGCTATTGTACCCTGTGTCCAAGCACCAGCAGGTAATTGTCACCATCTAATAGCTCTGAAATATTCAGTGTTCTCCTAAAGAATTTTACTATAGACCATTATTGTGAGATCTGAAATATAAATGTCAGTGTATGTATTTTTTTTACAGGATCAAGTGGTGAAGGAGGACAACATTGAAGCTGTAGGGAAAAAGTTGCATGAATACCACCAACAGTATCAGGAGAAAAACAGAGAGTACGACAGACTCTACGAGGAATACACTAGAACATCACAGGTTAGCATATGTTCCTTTATTTATATATATGTTTACTACGTATTTCTATAAAAATTATAGTAAAAGCCCTACAACAGCTCATAAGAGAAAGCTTTCGCATTCTGAAATGCTTTTATCCGGCTAGGAAATACAAATGAAAAGAACTGCTATTGAAGCCTTCAATGAGACCATCAAGATCTTTGAAGAACAGTGCCAGACACAGGAGCGATACAGCAAGGAATACATCGAGAAGTTCAAGAGGGAAGGCAACGAGAAGGAAATCCAAAGGTAAGCCTTGAATCCACACACTTCGGCAGAAGCTGTTTGGAGAACATTTTAAAGTATAATGCATCATGTTTATAATTCTTCATTGCAGGATCATGGTAAACTACGAGAAGTTAAAATCACGCATTAGTGAAATTGTAGACAGCAAGCGGCGTCTGGAAGAAGATCTGAAGAAGCAGGCAGCAGACTATAGAGAGATTGACAAGCGGATGAACAGCATTAAGCCTGACCTCATCCAGCTCAGGAAGACCAGGGATCAGTACCTCATGTAAGTAGCTCATCATGTATACGTATGTTTTAAACTGTTATGTGGAGTGTATTGATATGAAACAAGATGTAGGGGTCCTCATACCTCAGTATACCTCACTCGCTATCTTAAAAATGTGAAATATGTTTTAACTTTCTTTTTTGTTCCGTAGGTGGTTGACACAGAAAGGAGTCAGGCAGAAGAAACTCAATGAATGGCTGGGAATCAAAAATGACAACCAGGATGAGTAAGTGTTCTGCAATAGCTTGCATTTAATGTTTCAGAATCGTCTTTGTTACAAAAGCTCATTTACCACTTCTCTGCTACAGTCAATACTCTATGGTGGATGACGATGAAGATTTACCGCACCACGATGAACGCTCTTGGAAACTGGGAAGCATTAACCGCATCCAGGCTGAAGCGCTTCTGAGAGGCAAGCGAGATGGAACATTCCTCGTCAGAGACAGCAGCAAAGCTGGCTGTTACGCCTGTAGTGTTGTGTATGTATCACTTTCCTAAACTGTTTATTGCATCATGGGAAAATGAGGGCTAGTTAGTTTCATATGGCTGCGGGTACATATTCGGACATCTGTTGACATTGAGGAAGTTTTTCATTTCAAATACTAGACTTTAAAATGGCATGTTTAAATAAAGAAATTGTGAAGCACTGATGTCTGAAACCATCATTTTGTGTTGCAGGGTGGATGGCGAGGTCAAGCACTGTGTCATCAACAAGACACCCACAGGATATGGCTTTGCTGAGCCCTACAACCTTTACAGCTCTCTGAAAGAACTGGTCTTGCACTACCAGCACACATCCCTGGTTCAGCACAATGACTCTTTGAATGTCACGTTAGCATACCCTGTCTACGCACATCAGAGGCGGTGAGGACTAGTTGAACACACCTTTGGGATTTGTTGCCAAGAAGGGAGTTGAGAAAGGGCCTCCCCTCGCATGGAGACTCCCTCGGTATGGCTGCTACCGAGGGCTGTTGTCTTGAAATGACTATGTCAGAAAGACAAGAAAGGAAAACCCCAAATGAGCATTTCAGCCACTGAGACTTTTGCCAGTCTGAATGTACTTTTCTTTCTTGAGCAGAAACTGCTAGACTTCAGCTCATTTTGTCCCAGAATGGAGGACTTTGGAGGCCTTTTCCAAATGGTGCTTGTTCATTTTAAAGCTTTACCCGCTGCTGAAACATGGAACGTTAATGAAACCTCTGGGGTGAATTTTTTTACCTCTCTAACCCTTATCAGGACTATGTGTGTATGTGTGTGCTTGTTTGTTTATGAGAGAATGTGATGTGACCAAATTTCACAGTATCTAAAAGCTCAGCGCATTGTTGGATGTTCAACATGGTAATGTGTGAAACCTTCACGAACAACCCATGGAATCAGCTGATCAAATGTAGCAAGATGGCACTTTCGAAACGGTATTTTCCTGTAAGAGACTACTTTATGAACATTCAATATGACACACCTCGTCTCAGAGGAGCACAGTGACGAAGCAATCGAGATGTGTGGCTTTTTCTTTGTGAGCATTATAGTTACAGACTCCAAATCCATTTTTTCATTACGGACCATTAAATCCATAATGGACAGGTGAGAATGGAACTGAAACAGACACTGTACATAGGAATAGCATCAAAAGCTGCGTGACGAAACCATATTGTACCAAAAAACACAGTTCTTTCTCAGTTTTATTCTAATCTGCTATGCAAATTCTGTATTTTCTGTGTTCGCAGAGTTGTGATTTGATTTTACACATTGCTACACATAATATAAAACTTGTTTTTATTGCTTAAAAGTCGTTTTTTATGTCAGTATCTAAGAGAATATTTTAGGTGTCAAATCGCCAAGAAAGATGGCTTCAGTTTTACAGAAGTGAGAATAAAGTTCTTTATTACATATTTCTTTATCAGCAGCTGGTCAGATTGAAAGAGAAAGTCTGTTATTAGTCTTTTTCACTCAAAGGTGATTTTCTATTTGGTAGAACCTAGTGAATATTAGTGCTGCTTCTGTCTACAGTTTATGGTTATATATATATATAAACATTTTCAATAGAGGAAACAAACAAATAAACCATACGATTAGAAGTCACTGCAATTGAATAGTTTGTGTCAAAACAATACAACACAGCTTTTAGCAACCCAGTCAAATACAGAGATTTATTTTGTGATATTTGTTCCATAATCTACAGCATTTGATTCTCTGGAATGAGAGAAAAAATAGAACATTTATTTTAGTGATGAAGACACCCTCTCATTCCTTATCAACTTGTTTTTCTGTATCAGAAAATCCTTAAATGTTTACATGGATCAATTCAGTTCCACTAGTACCCAACATTGTAGTTTGCAACACATGCTCTGAAAATGCTAATTCTCTACACAGGTTAGTTGATATTGTTTTTCAAAAGTAGCAGCGCTTTTGAATTCAACAATGTGTTTCCTAGACATCTTCAGTGTAAAAATTTGGATAAGGCTCTTCTCCGATACCATTATGCACACACAGTAGTTTTCAAACATTTGTTTGAAATTAAATCTTTCTTAAAATGATACAGAGCAAAGTCCCTTTCTGACTAATTAACACGTGGTTTGAGGTAAATGTTCAAACTCGGACCACTTAGACTTTTTCTGCTTATTTCGAAAGTCTGAGAATCATCATTTGAATTCTGAATATTGGTTCGAAGTTTGCTTTTATGAACATTTTCATTGTAATCTCTGCAAATTGACCCTGTGATCATACATTGTTTGGATGAAAACATCTAAAACATCTTTCTTGGTATCTTTTGTGGGTTTTTTTTTTTGTTCTGCTCTTTCACTATCTGGTGAAAGGCCACAGACATCCGTGTTTTACATCAGAAGTTCTTTTTCTACAGCCCTGTTTTCTTTAACATTGTGAATTCACTTTTTTCTTAAAATTGTATAGTATTGGTTTACTGACATTGGTTTAACACAATGCTGAGATTAAGATTTACCAGTGTGTTCCAGTTCTAAAATGCTTCAGATCTGTTTTGGCTTTTTTTTTAATAAAGAGAAATAAAATGTTTTAGAAAATACTTTTTTGTGGTCTGTTCTATAGATATTTGGCATTTGACAAAACTGTTTTTTTTTATTCTTTTATTTTACATGTACTATCAATATATAGCATTTGACAGTTGACTGTTGAACTCTATGTACCATTGCAGAGACTTTTGAGGTTATGCAAATATTGTGGTGTGGTGTGATGGCACGGCATTGATGTCACTAGTCACAAAAGAGGCTGAAGGTTATAGAACTTCTTGTTCTCACACTTGGTAAGCATCAGGCTTACTGGATTTAGAAACTTAAATTACAACCTTATTAAAAGTAGGTGTATATCAGGTGCCTACCACAAAGTCAGTGTTTCTCTCACTTTAGAATTAAGGTATAAGACAACAGAATTTTACTCAATGCAAACATTAATGCAGCAGTGTTACAGTGACCTTTTAAAAATTATCAAAATTATCAAATTTAAAATAGGCAGAATTAACAGTTTGTCTAGCTTCAACCATGAGACCAATATGTCCAGAAGAAAAACAGACCTTTGGCTGGTTAACAGACCTGTGGGTTATAGTATGCTCTATAAACATTTCTGAGCGCAAATGTTTAACAAACAATAAAAGTCTTTATAATCGATGATCATATCGTAATTCATTTGATCTTTATCTTTGCTCTGAAGAGGCATCCAGCTGTGCCACGTGATGGATGATAAAAACTGAATTCAGTCAGTACTCATCCTGAAAATGATCTACTGGGTCTTACAAAGAACACGTTGCATTTATGAGTATCTACCCCCTACTATCTGTCAAACTCATGTCAGGGGTATTGAACGCAAATCTGATGAGTGGACGTACTTGTAGCGGAGATTTTATTTGGATTTACTACGTTTTGAAATGGAAAATCTCCTGGAAAATGTTTGTCTATGAGACTGGAAAATCTCAGTATTACGCCTGTTTTACACACTCAATTTGCATAATGCCTAGGTCACATTATACTATGAATGCGAAACTTATACAGAGGCTCCTACGAATACGGACAGCAACCGGATGTCACGCGCGAAGGCGCGCTGTTTGTTATTTATTTACACGTCATGTATTCTTAAGCGCCTGTGTCGTCCGATTAAAAAGGTCGCGCTGGGACGTATGGATACTGTACTGGTCACACGTCTTCACGTGATGCAAATTCGCAGATCAAAGTTCACAAAACACCCGAACGCCCCGAAATGTACGTTTCTTTTATGTGTGCTTGCGTTTCCGGTCAGCCTCATTCGCATGCGTTTGAATGGAAGTTACGGAGACGTTTAGTTGTGAAACGTAATTTTCATCATCGTTGTGTTTAGTTTAGAGTCATACCATTTTGATCGGATTATGTATTTTTGCAAGTCTGCCTTATCCAGGAATTAAATAAAATGGTTGTAAAACAGCTGTGTGCTTTAATTATATGAATCTGTGATCAATCCGCGTTCATTTTAAGCACGGGTTACTTTAATTCAGTGTATGCTGCATAGCAAAAACAGACTCGATGCGGAAACGATCGCTGCATGCGATCTAACAAAAGCACGGAAAAATGCTCGTATATACGCATTACAAACGATACATGTAAAACAGGCGTTAATATGGAGATATGAGAAATTACTTTAAACCTATGACCTACTCATTTTCATACTACAGCGTTTGGTTGCCATGTACAGCAAAGTTGTAACGTGAAAGCAAACCAGTCAAATGTGCTGTTCTTTGAGAAATGGAAGGACTACAGCGCTATATTCTTTCATCGTGAACCTACCTACACGCTGTACAGTTGATATATACAAAAATATACATATTTGTATATAAGAACGCTTTTGTTTTTGTATTTATTTTTCTATTTTTTACATTTCTTTGTTTCGTTTGTATGATATGCTGGGTTTATCTTTCTTATTAATTCAGCGAAGATTGAAACTCCTGCTCGATTACTCTTGACTTGTTTTGGGGTGACGTCACTAGTCGCAACTCCAGTAAGTGTTGCATATATGGGAAGTGGGAACTTACAAATTAATTTGCAGGATACTAAACGACTCATCATACGCAAGCCTGCCTGTCTTGCAAAGCCTATTCCTCTGCTAAAAGGACTAAACGCACCGCAACTTCCTGTAACAGCTGACAAAAGTAAAGTGTTTATCAGCCGTCTGAATTTCATTGTTAAGTAATTGACACGATCAGGGAAAGAACAGGGGGCAGTGACCCAATTTAAAAAGGGTCAATAAGCGGGATGTTGGGGTGCTTATTAATGCATATTATTAAGATGTTACCAGTATCCAATTTAAAGGGATGACAGCACACTAAAACATTTCAGACTTGAAAGAACCCTGCAAAGGCATAACGTTTTCATTATGATTTCCATTTTTGGGAAATATTTATATTATAAGACCACCACATAATAACATTATTCTGGGAGCCAAAAATTGTTAGCTGGGAATAAACTAATATTAAACCCATCTTGCAGGGTTAAAATGTATAACGCAGCTTGCTGGGTTGCCAATGTTATTTTAAGCCAAAATTGTTAGTCATGGTAAGTACTAGCAGTCTTCACAGATCAGAAGTTCTGTGTTTGCCTAGGTAGCATGGCCCTATTATTGTAGTGTAGTGTAACTGTATATATATATATGTTTGCTGTGATTAACACAGTAGTTTATGAACAGGTGTTTCACAACATAACTGTGTCATTATTATGTAATTTTGTATGGCTGGAATGCTATATTGGCCAATCAGCATCAAGCACATGATCAATATCACGTCAAATCTATGGCATTTTTCATAGAGAATTGTTGATACACCCTGTGGCCCAGGCAGATTGCTGATCATCCACATTACAAAAAATGTACCCCTGTTCACAAATAAAAAAAACTCTGGTAACTAGTGTAGACTGTGTTAAAGTCAATAGTGGTTTATTCAAATGCAAATACAGGGTAGTTTCTGTTTTGTCTGTATTTTAATCTTACTGGCAACAGGTGGATTGGGTACTTTTGACTCAGCTGATGGTCTTGATGTTCTAATGTGTGGTATGAAGATAAGATAAGGGTACAAAGTGTGCCTGCAACAGTGCAGACTATTAGTTTACCCTTACGCAATGAGCTATTATTAGATGTTTCTGTGGGCGCTGTGACCTTTAATGAACTTTATTAAAACTCCATTTAAACACCATTAACATTTAATTTTAACTTTATTTAAAAAATGACAGCATGAACATTTCCACTGCATACAAATTTTGAATTATGTTTATTAGTTATAGTGTGAAGGAACAGGTTATTTGTTAGTTATGGTGTCTCACTTTTAATAGTAATAATAATAACAATCAAAAATAACAAATGAAAAGAATGTTATACTAACTGTAGTTCTGTAGTTCAATAATACAACAACATGCCTTTCGATTGTGATTTTGAATGTATTGTTTTACACAAAGAATACAGAAAGGTTTCAACCAGTCAGCAAGCATTTAAATAGGAAGCATCTTAGATTTTATTGTATTATGTGGTGCTTTCTGCATCCATTGATCTTTGATGTGTGGTGATGATGTTTCTGAACAGAGGAAAAAAGGGTCTGCGAGTGTCTTATTGTTTATAGGATACAAGTGGGCAAGTCTCCCCGCCATGCAGTCCTGGCAGAGTCCGGATTCAGCTGACTACAGGACCTAGGGGAAAAGACAGATAGAAAAAGGACAGGCAGAGTGAGAGCCAGTACATCTGTTCAAATGGAAAGTGTCACTGGTTCCGATTTACCTAATTAATGCAGCCTCACAATCCCTTAAGGGATTTCAGTGATAAAGCCACAGCGCTATGTGTAAGTTAGATTTAGGCGGTAAGTCTTCTAGATTTAAATTAAAATTGTCATAGTGTGTCTGCTTCCCAGACAACACTGGGCAGACTGTTCTAGTTTGACCACCAAATATGAAAAAGATCTACCACCTTAGCTCTGGTGGTAGATAACTAGATCTTGACCAGAGCAATTGCTTCTGTTTGGCCTTGAACACAACCTTCCAACTTGGCTACAACTTCCCAGCTTCTTCTGAAGTTGGTCACTGCTGTTAAACCCCACCCACATTCATCAGCTGTACTTTCATCAACTGCCATATTTTGTGGCCAGTCATTAAGCATTTATTCTGGAATATTTCATTCACTGTATGCTTCCCCACTACCAAAACCTTATGCAACATAATTTGGACAACAAACCTGCCTAAAATGCCGAACTGCCAACTAGCAAGAAAAGTGAATTCAATTCAATACTTGGATTCATTTCTTATATTTTGTGTGAAGCTGCTTTGAAGCAATGTTATATTGTAAAAAGGGCTATATAAATAAAACTGAATTGAAAATTCAGGGGAAGATTGTTTCTCAAAAATACTTAAATGATGCTTATGCAATGGGAGTGTGATGTAGTTATCAATGAACAGTAAACTTTAATGAACAGGGACAGTACAACCTTTGCACATTTGAACATTTGTGTGGTGAAAGAGTTTTATCCAATCCGTATTACACCATACTCAGAACGTGTAGCAATAGATGCAGTTAAATATTAAGTCTGTGTTCCATCAGATGAAAAGACATCAATCATATCTTTTCTGTTTCATTGCTCACGTATGCTCTTTATTTCTCATCTGTCAGTAACAACATGATTGTTTAGCAAATGTCTCCCAGGTTTCAGTCTCACATACAAGGCAGATTCTGGATCTGAGCCACTTAAGAGCACATCTGTTCATGGTGCCCAAGGTGGTGTTAACATTAAGGGAGGACAGTTGTCAAATGTGGATGAAACTCAATGAGCAAATAATGACATAACGCTTGGTGACAAACATTGGCAGCTGTAACATGGAGTGATGGAATCGTCAAGTTATACTAATCGTTATACTAATAGATAGAATTTAGAGTTTTAGAGTTTTAATGTTAACAAGCTGTGGTTTAGGTGCAATTATTGTATTATTGACACAGACCCATTGAATAATTATAAATCTAAACAAATATAATGAATAATTACAAATGATGTAATTATCTAAAACTATTCCAATGTTTACAAAACTGTGGTGGACAAACATATCACCATTGATACATAGATCTTAAACTAGTCATGCATTTTGCTTTAGTGGACTTTGGAGTACATTATGTTTCATTTTCACTCCATCACACATAACAAAATATTTGCAACTAGTCAACAATTGTTATTTTATTTCATGATAATTTTGTTTTAAATCAATACCCTCAGTTACAGATCATTGTTCAATATTATGGTTATAAATGTTTACTATGTCCACACCTTGCGCATAGATCACATAGGACAACCCTGACTTTGCCCCATAGCATAATGACATTAGAGCCATTTTAACAAGATGAACTTTAAACCAAAATTCATCCAGTGACATACATCTGCAGCTTCTATTAATGTTTATTGCCCTCTGTACTGAAAGATAAATGAGAGCAATGAAAAAATCACAAATAAGATCTCGTTAACATCAGTTTTTCTGCTTGGCAGCAATGAGATTAAATGGAGAATAAATTCTGACCTTTGCTAACTTGAATATAAAGCAGAAAAAATAAAATGATACAGGTTTAGAGCGATATGAGGGTCAGTGAATGATAACAAACATTTATACTTGTGAGTGCTTTCTCTTAAAATGAAACTATTAAAGACTTTAATATCATTTACACTTAGGCATGTAGCAGATGCTTGTATCCAAGCAACTTACAATGTGAGGAAAACAAACAAGCAATAAATCATAAGATGACAAACACCAATTGTACATTGTTACAATTTTACAAAATGTGATGTAAGTCAGCTAAGGCATTGCATCTGAGCAATAAAATAATAACAAGT
The DNA here is from genome assembly GCA_036877545.1 of Yasuhikotakia modesta. Lineage (NCBI taxonomy): Eukaryota > Metazoa > Chordata > Actinopteri > Cypriniformes > Botiidae > Yasuhikotakia > Yasuhikotakia modesta. Next base: position 75,361 of record JBAJNP010000314.1, read on the forward strand.
AACACCTAATGAAATAAAATAATCCTTTTCTTATTGAGATTCTTTTTTTATTAATACATTCATGTGATGTATTTACATTCACTATTTAAGATCTTGAAGTGTGCTGCTGTCTCGCTCTGACAGAGATAATGTTCTCTGAAGACCGGTAAGCGGGTTACAGATTAAGGACATCTTTACATAGTCACGCACATAAGTTGACACAGAGCTGAAATCAGACCATATCACAGTTTCACACCCATCAGCCCTACATCTCTTTCCAATGACACACAATGTAATGTACTGGCTTTATTTCAGCACATCTGCTTAAAATGAATATAACTGGTTTCTTAGAGAAAATGAATGTGCCAGAAGTCAGAAGTATTGCTTTGTGCAGAATATTTATGTGCTAACACTATTTATTTTAACATTTTCAGAAAAAAAAAACGGTTGTCACTACACTAGAATGTTATTTGTGGTTGCTAAGGTTGTGGTCTCTAGATATACTATTCCAGAAATACTATCTTATTTATGATATTCTTTGGTATTCAACTCTATTAAATCATAATGCCTTTAACAAGCAACACACACAGGCTACTTCTTCTTTTTAAAATTGAAAACAGAGTTGTTCTGTCAGTTATCTGGTTTTTCAAGTTATCTGGTTTGATCTCTGTGAGACTGGTACACTGGAAAATATTTGCCTAGCCAGAGAAAGCAAACATTGTTGACTGTCATGTGTTGTGTGTTGTTCTAAGCAGGAGAAATGTGTTGATATTGCCGCTCACTCTTGCAGGCTGCCGCCTTCAAAGACCCTCCCTTGTTCCTTGAACAGTTTGTTCTAACTGGCCAAAAGTCAATCATGAAACTTCAGAGCAGTGGGAAAAAGAGAGTCAAGGAGGAAGAAAACCATATGTACTGCTAATTCAATCCCTGCATGTTTCTTTCCCTCTTTCCATTTCCATATTGGCACAGAAATCCACAGAGCTTGCCAAATACAGATAATGCGTGTGAAGCATGAATGGTCACACTCCGTGCAGTCATGCTGCACATTTAATATAGCTGTTCTCTCTAAAAGCAACTTACTAGCTATGACAAAGTCTAGTGTGTTTTGTCTTTCTGCTTCCTCCCCATGCATGCTGAACGCTGGGCGACCCAGTGATGTCATTGATGCTCCACCCAGTGTCCTTTTGCTTGCATTTATAGCAAGAGAAACTGGTTGGCTAATAAAATCTTATATAATTCTGTGGTCACATCATTCAAGATTGAGCTTAAAAGACTGGGACCGTAAGCATGAACTAATGATGGCATAGCATTCAACACCCTCTGATTATTATTTACATCCACTAGCGAAAGTTTTATGGAGCTTCTTAGTGTGAATTCATTTACAGTGAAGTAGGTTATGCATTGACACTTGGCTGTAGCCTTTTTTAAAGCGGTAGTGCGCTACAAAGAGATAATAAACATCATACTGCCACCTAGTGCTTCGATTTGTAAACTTCATTGCATTATAGTACAAAAAATAATAATCCTATAATAATAATAATAATTAAATACACATAATAATTGAATGTATTTATGTGCATTTCCACTTACAATAATGTAATGATGTCAATAATAATACATAAAAAACATAGCGCTTCTTTTTTAAAATGTAGAAACAAAACTTTACTGTGTATGTGTAAAACGCCATATTATTTGTAATTGAGAAAATATATGTCACATTGTTCCCTGTTACAACTGCCCCACGACTTCCTTATTAAAGGAATGAAGTAATGTATGACAGTGTGACCTCACACAATACACTTAAAGGCCAATGTTCACGTCTATTGCATTAGGTGACGCGATAATTGGATGTATTAAGGGTACAGTATATTTAGTTGACCTTTTCTGCATAGCACATTATGAAGATACATGTGCAGGACAACAGCAATATGAAGGTCATGACACTGTATACACAATCTCTCTGAGATAATGGCTTCCATCTGTAACCTGCACTAAACCAATAACACACATGACTCACCTTCCAGGAGTAGAAATAAACACCTTAAAAGTTAATTTTATTTACTGGTTGACTTGTCCATGAGGTCTTGGGCAGAAGCTGACAATTTAATGTACCGTATCGGCAAAAATGTAAAACACTGCATTGTTAATAGATGTTTAGGAACATGCCTGTCCTTTTTAATAGATAAGGTACATACATTCGTACATACAATTTTTGAGAAGTTTCACTTAAAAAGTGGATTTAAAATAAACAACATTTAAATACAATATTTTACCAAAAATAAATAATGTTAATAATGTTAATAATATTTTAAACATTTTCCTTAAAAATGTTTTACTATAAAAGCATTTTACTTTATTTATTTAAAAGAAAAAATAAAGTGAAATGCATATTGCATAGGTGATTTTTATGAGAGAATAGGTGTGCTTGTTTCTGGGCATAACAAAAAGTGGCAGTGAAATTCTATAGACTGATTTTCCATAGGATCTGAATTTTGAACAATTTATTAGAGCATTGCAGAGACAAGGTGAGTGGTTTCTTTTGACTCAGACTGGCAACCAACAGGGCAACCAGGGTAACCAACATGGATTATCCACATCTCAGAACATCATGGGAGTTTGCTGTTTTAGTTCAGACACACTTTCCATCTATTAGTTTTACCCTGTTAACTGTCTGGCTACACCCTAGCAACCATATGTGGTAGCATAGCAACCATGTAATTACATTAATAAGCCATATCCCACCCTTAGAATATTGTGGAAATATTTGGGTGGGCTTACATAGCAACACCCTAGCAACCACGCCAAATACCCCAGCAACCATTTACCAACCACCTATCAACCACAGAGCATCATAGAGACATGGAATTTGGCTCTTTCGATTCAGACATTAGTTGTTATATATCTTGCAACCATTTACAGTACCATGTTATGAAAGAACAACAATAACTCAGCATGAGGACATTGCAGAGTTATATGGGTGGTCTTATTTGAATGTCAGTGGGCTTTAAGTATTGCACTGGCAACTTCCTAGCCACACCCTAGCAACCATTTACGGCACTCTAGCAACTGCATACTATCATAAATAAGCCATATTGCATTATAGCTATTACATTACTTAAGGTTAGCATCATACTAGGTCATGCATCATACTAAAATCATATTAACATCATGCTAAAACATGTTAACGTTGTTATAATATTATGGCCTGAGTTTGGCAAAGCAAGCACCACTCATATTTTCTTTACAAAATGTATGTAGTTATTTTTATTATTTGCACTATTTATAAGCCCGTATATAAAATCATATTCATGACACTGCCTATGTTAGCGCATATACAGGATTTACCATTTTTTAAAGATTTCATGCTTTCATTAAACCACAAAATACGTTATATACGTTAATAATATAAATATTCTGTAATTATTTTGAAAATATTACATTACTTAAGTGCACAACATTTTGGGGCGATATATGACTTTTATTTTGAAGGTCTGTCTGTAAGGCAGCCATATCCAAGGAAATGTTCACGTCAACTACCACATCAGTCTAAAATGTAGCTATCAGCTAAGTGTGAAACGAGATTTGTACTCACGATGTGTGGAGAACACGAATTACTATTTCAGGTCAAACCGCTGCTATTGGTAACAACATCTAATCAACTTCAGTACCGAAGGGACTGAACTCTGAGGTTATATTTGTTGTCAGCTCTCTAAACAGGTAAACACAGTAAGCCACATCAGACCTTGTTAAGTTTCTTCAATAATAAGTATTTAGAGAGTTTAAAAGTGGTATTTGTTACACACAACAGCAGCATGGATGAGAAATACAGCAGTAACGTTATCTCCAGTGGGAAACTGGGGCGAGTTGAGGCTCCAAATGCCAGGTATAGTAAAACAAAAACCTACATCTTAAACCCTAACAAAGAGCGATACCATGATACATGATGGTAATATTTTTTAAGGTTTTCCTTGAATACAAAGAGCCATTGGAAATACTGGTCATAGTGAGTTTTTGTTAGTGGAAACCTTTCGGGTCTTTTGGGTCTTTCTAAAAGATTATCCCTTGACATCACCTAGTAAATGTATTTTGGTAGTCTTTCACCATGCAGTAACAGTATCAGATTTCTGTATTACTATGATTTGATGTGTACAGTAGCACTGATGGATCACAATGTAATGGTACTATAATTTCTTGTTTAAATCTTTTTGTAATATAACTTTAAATATAAATTACAGGGTCCAGTGTTTGTTTCCCATATTCATATACCATGACACTGAATAACTGGTCTGAACCACTTAAAAAATTGCCTTGTTTTTATAAGATAGTTGGAGCCCAAACTGCTGTTTTAATTTTAATAAGATGTTATTTTTCCCCAGATTGACCCGGTACATAGTATTAATCTGCTTTACCAAACTACTAAAGGCTTTTGGGATATTTGAGGCCTATGATCTCCTGAAAGTTGTGCACATTGTACAGTTTCTCTTCATGTTGAAAATGGGGTAAGGAGGAAATGAACTCAGATAATAGATATATTGTGCCATCAGTGATTAATTATTGTTTCATCTTCAATGTAGGTGTGCGGTGATATTGGTTTTCTTTCAAAAGCCATTCTCATCAGGAAAAATGATCCCCAAAAGACAGGTACAGTACCTGTTAATTAACGTTAACGTTACTGAAGCAGTTGGGAATTTTAATTCATGTTGACGTAAAGATAATATGGTGTTTAACCATTACATTAATTCCTTTAATAGCACCCATTGTTGGAACTCCAGTCGGCTAACCTGTTTGACTTTTTATTTCAGTGGATAAAAATACTCCAACATGCTGTCGTGAGCTGTGTCATTTCCCTATTAGGTTTCTTTGGGTTGACATTGTGTGGACCACTCAGGTATGTGGTTAAACTGAATTTTAAAATATTTATTTAATTTGGAGGAATTTATTTCAACAGCAACTGATGTAATTTCTTTCAGGACGCTGTTGCTGTTTGAGCACAGTGATTTGGTGGTGATCTCTCTCCTCAGCGTTCTCTTCACCAGTTCTGGGGGAGGACCTTCTAAGGTCAGAACTGGTAGCCTGATAAACCAATGATAAATCTGACAATCTGACACATTTTCCTGTGTTTTTATTAACAGACGAGGGGTACTGCTTTCTTCATTATTGCTGTGATCTGCCTTCTGCTTTTTGATAATGATGATCTAATGGCAAAGATGGCAGAGCACCGTATCCTTTAAGCGCTTGTAATTTGTTGAACTTTACAGCATCATTAAATGGACATGTAATATATGCAAGTGTAACAGCACCAAATGAAATTTTCACGTTTTCTGAGCCCTTTTGTTTTCTATTGTTTACAAACAAGTAGTCCTGCCCCTAATGTCACACTTTTCAGAAGCTAGAATCTTGGGCACCCAGACAAAAAGCAATGTTTTGAAAGTGCATCACACAGTGTTTACACTTAAAAACTATTTACATAAAACTCTTTTATGGTTAACATTAAACAGTATTTGCAACCCATTGTACTTTCAAGGTGTGACACAGTATTGACCTGAATGTGAGTATCGAGGACTACACTTCTTGAACACCACTAGTACCCAACATCTTGTCTTTCATAGCAAGATATAAAATTATTTTGAAAAACTTTTAACTTTTTGCAATGTACACTAAAAATAAGAATGCAACTGAGTTAAGTTAATAGTGTTTTAATTGTGTTAATAGTTATTGTGTTTTTTATGTTGATATTAACAAAAACATACTTCTTAACCAGTTTATTAAAGCTGAAGGACATCATGACAGTGCTCTTACCCATGCGTTGTACACAGGGATTGTGTTTTTAGGGGTGGCAGACCACAAGGTGCATGTTTTACCATTTTAAAATCTTTAAACACTTCTGATATGTGTTGTGTCACTTTACATAATGTCTTTTCAATATAATGCATGTATAAAGATTTACATTATTATGTGAATTGTGGTGATTTACTGAGCTTTTCTGAGCAGGGTGGAGTGGTTCTTCTGGTTCTGGCTCTGTGCCTGAAGGTTGCCTTCCACATAGCATCTCGAAAACTATCAGTGGAGATCGGGGGTGCAAAGCGCCTTTATGCTTTGTCTAACCTGGTATCCTCTGTAGTTTTGCTTCCTTGGGTCATAGTGCTGTCTGCAACCACTGAGGTAATGGCTAACAGAATTGATGATCATTTCTATTTAAAGACATCATTAAATGGTTTGTCAAAACTATTTCTTTGGGGTGTGGCATCTTAGGGAAGGACATACTTTCTATACGATATGTAAATAGCTTTAGTTTAAATCACAATATAGCAAAACCATGATTTGCTGCTTACTTTTGCTAGTTTGTTGCAGGTGGTATTTAGTGGAGGGGACATAAGAGAACATTTTGTTACATTTCCCAGATTAGAACAAAGTGTTTATATCTGCTAATTAACAACTGGCAACTTTTTGGAGACCAGTAGGACGTTAATCGCTTTACATCCAACTGACAAGCCTCCAGTTTTAATTTTATGGCGTCTTTAAATGCATTACTCATTGAATAAGCATATAAGTAATTGCAAAATGTTTAAACTGCATATACCACACAGATTTGTTTTGAGATGTTTTTGACCTGTTGTAATATGGTCATTCTCAGAGTAAGGTGGAATCCTGGTCCAACCTTATCTTGCCGTTCTCCGTGATCATCTTTTCTGTGATGATTTTGGACTTTTACGTTGAGTCCATCTGCACAGCTAAGCTGGAAGCCCCACGCTGCGCTCGCTATGGGTCAATCTTCCTGTTCCTCGGTGGTCTGCTTCTGGCTAACTTCTGGACCCACCCGCTAACTGACCAGCTCAGACCTATGAGTAAGCCAGGTCAGCAGGGTAGCACTGAGCATGTGCTATCGGGTGGAGTGCTGGTTAGTGCTTGCTTCTTTATAATGGGTAAGTTCATGTCTTTAAAACATTCTGTTTTTGTCTGACACAAGTTGACCTATTGATATCTGCAAAATAATGTTAATGTGATGCTGGAATGTCTTTTCAGGTTCTTTCAGATTAGTTCAATGCCACAGATATTGAAGGAACATCAAGTGATGTTTTGCTGGTCAATATACTGTAGCTGTGTTCTTTATCTTCATACTGAACTATTGGTATGAATGTAGCATGAATGCAAAAGCATGTTTTCAGTTATAAATGCAGTTATAGACATACAATATTCATAGATATGTTAGCCACCCATTATTTATGTTGTAACCAACATTGTCCAGTAATAGTGGAGCTACCAAGATTAAATTTAAATTGACTACAAATGACATTTGAAAACTGGTCATGTGATTTCAACACTTTAGACGTAATCCTTGTGGACAAAAATGTTTGTGCATCTTTAACCCTATTGCTAAAACCACATTAATAAAACCATAATCTAAATGTTTCAGCCAACTGCGTACTGTCAGCCCCATCATCAAAGGGTCAGAAGGGTACATTGGTGGGTTACTCTCCTGAGGGAACACCGCTTTATAACTTCATGGGAGATGCCCTCCAGCACACATCCCAATCTTTGCCTCGCTTCATCAAAGATTCCCTCAAACAGATCCTGGAGGAGTATGACTCCCGGCAGATCTTCTACTTCCTATGCCTTAACCTGGTACGTTCCATTTTCCCATAACCAGCAAAAAAAATCTAAACACCCATTTTTAACATTGATGTTGATCTTGGCTCAGGCCTTTACATTTGTAGAGCTCTTCTATGGTGTTTGGACCAACAGCCTGGGGCTGATCTCTGATGGTTTCCACATGCTGTTTGACTGCTCGGCTCTGGTGCTGGGACTGTTTGCTGCCCTCATGTCCAGATGGAAAGCAACCAGGATATATTCCTATGGGTAATGTACCTTTTTGATTTAATTGCATTTGCTAAGGCAAGCGTCAGTGTAATATGTTTATATTTGGTAATTAGTAGTATCTAGTTTCTAGATCTAGTTTGCACGTGTAATTGCTTTTGTTGCCTGTTGAAGTACAACTCAGTCCAGATTCCCCTGAAAAGATTAGAACTTACTGGAATAGCAGGAAATAGCTGCATAGTTAATAACCAAGAAGGCCACAGAGAAACTGTATTTGTTATAAAAGGACTGTGATTTATAGAATATTTTCAGCTTTCTTTCTGAACATTTGTTGTTAGATTGTTTTGTGCCGTCCTCACAATTGTTAAAATTAATCTGCAGTCTTTTAACTTTTCTTGATTGAAAATGAACAAAAATCCTCCTTACCAAACCCTGATTTGCTGGCAAATTTATAATCATAATTTATAATTTGAGCTGTTGGGTCCAATTTCCCAGAAAATGTCAGTTTACCTGTATTTACGGCAAGTCTGTAAACAGAAAGAAGAGTGTCCAACTACTATTGGGTATATTAATAACTATTTGGGTATGTAGGTACTATGGATTGCAGCTTTAAGAAAGAAAATGGGGTTGTTTCTTTTAGCAATTTGTAGTGCTGTTAAGTGTGGCTATCTCATTTCAGGTATGGCCGTGTTGAAATCCTTTCTGGGTTTATCAATGGCCTGTTTCTCATGGTCATAGCTTTCTTTGTGTTTGTGGAGTCGGTCACCAGACTTATCGATCCACCAAACATCAACACGGATATGCTGACGGTAGGGACACCTAGTTTTCAGTGCATTGGCTTCTCTGTTGTCAGTATTGTCAGATTGTTGCTAAATTGGTGTCTTGATGGACTTGATTTGTTTGTTTGTTCTTTAAAGCCGGTGTCAGTCGGTGGGCTCATCGTTAATCTGGTGGGCATCTGTGCCTTCAGTCATGCTCATTCTCACGGCGCCTCCAAAGACAGCTGCTCTGGGCATGAGCACGGCCACTCCCACCACGGGCATAGCCATGCAGGACACAGTCATGGAGGTCATGGAGGTCATGGGCATTCCCATGGGTCTTTTGGGGAGGGAATGAACGCTAACATGAGAGGTTGGTTTTTACAGATTGGTGTACGCACACCAAAACTCTAAACAGAGAGGGTTTGTTTGTCCACAAAAATTAATTTTCTGTCATCAATTACCAAACTCCTTTGACTTTCTTTTCCTGGGAAACTCTGAGAAATTCATGCGGCACGGCCATGCATGACTCCTCCATTTGGCTTAAAAGGGTTCCGTTACGTCTTTTTCAAAGTTTTTCAAACTTTTTCAAACTTTTGGGATGCACTACAACTACTGGGTTGTTCATTCTTTGTTTTTCAAAAAATGCTTTATTTTTCACATATTTTACCCTTATGTACCCTTACACCACTGTTTCTACTCTCATAAAAGTTGTTGTTGAGTTCCGGGTTCTTGGAAGCCCTTTTTTTAGAATTACTCAATGGGCTCAGAGTGGTTAGCTGGCCCAGTGTGTTTTTGGCTGAGTATGTAAGCTAGTACATCTGAAATTTTGCAAATTAAGTCTGTTTATGTTTTATGAAAGAAAATCGTACACTTTTGAACAACAAAAGTGCAAGTAAATAAAACATAGTTGAACCACCTACATTTCAGATTTTTTTATGACAAACAGAACAGGTGTAGTGCCAAACATTTGTTTAAAAGACCATATACCAAACATCATTAGGTGGGTAAATAAAAAAATTTGTACAAATCTGTACTGTCCCAAAATTGATTCAAAAACTTGGAACAGTTTATTGTACAGGGAAAACAAGTAAAATGTGCTGAAAAACATTTTCATGTTTACCCCTTTCTCAATGCAGATTTTTATTGAAACAGGCACAATATGACACATTTATTTGACACAAAATGCATTTACAGGATTTACCCCTGCTGTGAAACATTTTCTGTCACTAGTCTGCTGTAATTCAGTACAACCTCATAAAGAGCTTTTCTTAGGTTTTTTTGTTGTTTTTTTAGTGTCTGTTTTGTAATGATATTTCTCATTGGAATTTGCAGGAGTGTTCCTCCATGTGCTTGCTGACACGCTGGGTAGTGTTGGTGTTATAATATCATCGATTCTCATCAGACAGTTTGGATGGCTAATTGCAGACCCCATTTGTTCTCTGTTTATTGCCACACTGATTTTTCTCAGTGTCATTCCTCTATTAAAGGATTCCTGTGAGGTCCTTTTGCTGAGAACGCCACCTCAGCACGAGAAGGAGCTAAACTTTGCTCTTGAAAAGGTATGAAGACGTAAAGAGTAAAGCCTTAAATATTTCTTTCAGCACTTTAAATAAATGTGAATATTTGTAATGTTTCCCATGTTTGTCTCAGATTCAGAAAATAGAAGGTGTGTTGTCCTACCGTGACCCTCACTTCTGGAGACATTCCGCCAGTGTCCTTGCTGGAACCATCCATCTTCAACTCATGTCTGATGTTGTGGAACAGCGAATTATTCAGCAGGTTAGGTCATCCCCCCCAAGAAATTATTATTTTTCATGTTGATTCATGCTTGTATCTGGATTTTTTCCACCAACAACACTTACTAAAACAACCAAAACACTCCAAAAGCCAGAAACACAGATTGTGCTGCAATAATTAATAATTGTATAATTTTAAAATGATAAAATTATAAATTTTATAAAAGTACCACAAATGGTTTGGGTGATAAACCATTTGTGGTATAAAATTTCTAATGTGTTAGATATTGTGTGAAGTTGTCTGATTTTTATTTGATTTGGTTATTTTTATTTCATTTAGTTAAATCTAAATGACCAGACCAATAATGTCTCTGCTTTTGTTTTTTTTCAGGTGACAGCTGTGTTAAAAGATGCTGGTGTTAATAACCTGACTATTCAGCTGGAAAAAGAGGCATATTTTCAGCACATGTCTGGCCTTAGCACAGGGTTCCATGAGGTTCTAACCATGACGCAACAGATGGAGTCCATGAAATATTATAAAGATGGCACATGTATTATGTAATCTGTTGCTTAAATTTAAATACTAAACATGTTTTTAAAACAGACTGTACTTTTAATCTTTTTTTTTGAAAACAAAAATATTTTATAATGTCTACAATAGACTTTGTGTGGTTGCTAATATTGAAATATTTAAAACCCAGAATAAATGAAAAGGGCTTTTTCATTGTAAGGTCAGGTTTGACAGGCCATATTATTGTATCAATATATTCACCTCAAAGTCAAAATAAAAATTGGGTCCTGGAAATCCTAAAGTTGGTGTCCGGTTTTGGGTTTATGCCTTGTGAGCTATATTGTAAAATAAAAAAAACAACTTTTCAAAAGCAGTTTTAATGGATACCTTGTGACTATTTAGGTCATCAAACCGCTCCGCAACGGGAGATGGCGGTACACTTAAAGACCAACGCGTGTCACCCGTATATCCGCCCTCTTGCGTCACATGCTCGTCAGTTGTCATGGTAACGAGTTGAAATCGGGTTTGTCTCGGCCAATCAGATGCCAATGACTTTCGAACGCAGCGAATCAGATTCGAAAGAGCGACAATTTAAACCAAAGGGCAGAAGCGGTGCTATACTGTGCTCGCTTGCATAGAATCAATCAGTTTGTTCACCGATTCACAGCGACAAGCTTTCGAAATAATGGCTCTTCGTGTAACAAGGGTGAGTTTTGTTCTTTATAGTATGTTGATTAAACGAAGATTTGCTTTACTTACGTTTGTATATAAATATAGTTAGTAATCGCATTCATTTTACAGAAACGCTACATACGGTTTGTTGTATGAATAAGTGTCTTTAAATTGTTGGTTTTAACTCTGTTTCTTCTAGTCTTTTAATTGTTTTTCTATACTATCGACTAAGGATCGTTTTTGTGCCATCGCGTAAACTCTTCCGTTATCGTTTTGGATCAAATCTATACTTTGGGGTTCACTCCTAATGGTTCTAAGTCACTTTTTACTCGTCTGAACAGAACGCCCGCCTGGCCAGCAGTGAGAATCAGAACGCTCTGCCTGGGAAAGCAGTTGTAGCGAACAAGCCCGGACTGAGACCAAGGGCCGCGCTGGGAGAGATTGGTAACAACCCGCAAACACGACAGGCTTTGAGGAAGAAGGCAAGTTGTTTGTAACCCAAACTGTAATCCCATTGTTTTTTCGGTTTCTTCAACTTCTCACGTTAAAGTTAAATGTTATAACGCAGGATGTGAAGGCTGTACCCAATGCGGAGGTCGTGGTCGAGAAGGTGGCTGCTGTTCAACAGCCTAAAAAGGAGTCTCCTGAAATTCAGAAGAATGCTATCAGGGTAAGGCAGATAAGCGAGACTTAAGAAGGTCTGTGTGTAAAAATATTAAATTTATATTATATTAATATGTATAATGCTTTATATAATATTAATATTAACGGTTGCGAAACGAAATTAGCCTTTGCTAAGCATCGCAAACTCCTGCAACGACTTGCCGTAGATGCTTCTCCCCGTAATGCTAAAGCGCTTGGGGAAAACTACGTATTTGCGTATTACGTCACTGTGTACGGCGTTGTAGAGGTAGTGGGCGCTCAGGTGCATGACAAGATCATTAGGCTGTTTTGACAAACGGAAAAATGACGATAAGCCATGAAATGTAAAGCTATATATAGAGTCGAGAAGTAAAGGGGCAGTACTTAAATCTTAATGGCAAATTGACTATTCAACTGGGCTATTAAAAGGCCATTTCGAGCCCTTTAAATGCCATATTTCTTTTAACACCGGTTTTCATACAGAACGGTTTTTACAGAACGGTTTTTTGCGCTTTATCTTGCGTCTGTAGGCTCCCTGCATTGCAGTAACTTCTCTTGGAAGCATTTCGCTTCCGCTTGACTGTTTTGAAGCACTTTCATACATATGTAGTGTTTTGACTTTATTAGTCTTGTACATTTTCAAGCTTGTCAAAAGTTAATTGCAAAACTATTCGTAAATTTGGAAAGCACCCGTATATTACCGTTTGTTTTTTTTAATGCTCAAAGGTTAACCCGTTTCTTATTGGCAGATTTCATCTGAGCCCCCCTCCCCTATTCCTATGGAGACCTCTGGCTGTGCTTCGGATGACTTGTGTCAGGCTTTTTCTGATGTTCTGCTTAATATTAAGGATGTGGATGCAGATGACTATGATAATCCCATGCTTTGCAGTGAATACGTCAAGGATATCTATCTGTATCTCCGCCAGCTTGAGGTTTGTATTGAATGCCGTTTAATAACTCCAGTGCTTCAGTGAGTTGACTTAATTTTGCTTCTCTTATAGACTGAGCAAGCTGTTAAGCCGAAATACCTGGAAGGAGGAGAGGTTACAGGAAACATGCGTGCGATTCTTATTGACTGGCTCGTCCAGGTCCAAATTAAGTTTAGGCTGCTGCAAGAGACCATGTACATGACTGTTGCAATCATTGATCGTTTCCTGCAGGTAAGTTGAGTTTGTTTCTTCAGAGACCTTTTCCTTGATGATAATCTCTAATGTGCAACCCCATTTGTCCTTGTCCCCAGGATCATCCTGTTCCAAAGAAGCAACTCCAGCTTGTTGGCGTAACCGCCATGTTCATTGCCTCAAAGTATGAGGAGATGTACCCGCCAGAGATTGCAGACTTTGCCTTTGTGACCGATCGTGCCTACACCACTTCTCAAATCCGTGAGATGGAGATGAAGATCTTGAGGGTTCTTGACTTCAACTTTGGAAGACCTCTGCCACTACAGTTCCTCAGGAGGGCTTCAAAGATTGGCGATGTAATGACTAATTCTTCATATT
>JBAJNP010000314.1:89038-106394 GCA_036877545.1 Yasuhikotakia modesta
TTTTTTCCCTCTTCCCCTCCTCCCCAGGTTACAGCAGAGCACCACACATTGGCAAAGTACTTCCTGGAGCTCACCATGATTGATTATGACATGGTCCACTTTCCTCCCTCCCAAGTGGCTAGTGCAGCTTATGCCTTGACTCTAAAGGTCTTCAACTGTGGAGAATGGGTATGTTTCTAACTTGTGATTTTAAAACGAACCAGGTAAATCGTTGTATTAACCCATTTACTTCGGCATATTGCAGACCCCAATTCTTCAGCATTATATGGGCTACACTGAAGATAAGCTGGTTCCTGTGATGCAGCATATTGCCAAAAATGTTGTGCGGGTCAATGAGGGACTTTCAAAGCACCTGGTGAGTGGCTTTTGCCTGAATGCAAGTTGGGCTAGTTCAAATAGTTGAGTTCAGAACCTAGGTAAGGTTGCATTTGTGACTCACTGGCATTTGCCCTTTTCCTCCAGGCTGTGAAGAACAAGTACTCCAGTCAGAAGCAGATGAGAATTGCCTCAATTTCTCAGCTTAAGTCATCCTTGATCAAAGAGCTGGCTAAGCAAATCTCATAGTGTGGGGTTATTTTCAAGAGACTTAAGCACTGTGTGCTGCATTGTAAAAAATTGTAACTTATGCATGCTTTTACTGTTGCAGGTTTTAATGTTTATGGAATTACAAATTGTTCTGCACTGCCATGTTCTTAAAGTGATCTTTTAATGATTGATTTCAACTGCTTATGCAACCTTGTATGTTTTACTTCAAATAAACATTTTAAGCAAACTTGGAAACTTGTTTATTTTAAAGCTTTGGTCACTGGAGGTAAATGTAAAACCAGTGTCTCATGGGAGATTAGCGACTCCTAATTCTATGTGCAACAGATTTGATCCAAATAATTAAACTGACTGGTTTAACAAAAGAACTGCTTTGGAGAAATAAGTGCTTTAACTTAGTCTCCCTGAAGCTTTGTTGGTTTTATGGTGGCGCATTTATAATGTTGGCTTTTAATAACAGGCCATTTTGATTTCATTGTGTCTATGTAACAAGTGGTTGTTTGCTACAACATGAAGTAATGGTGTCTGTTTTGGGTTGTATTTTTCCAACAAGTTTCTCTTGCGTTTTAAAGCTGTAGTAACTTTGGGTTACAAATTGTATAACCAGTATTGGTAGCACTATGGTTAATTTGTGCTTGCTATTGTGTGCAGTACCCTTGTCAGAAATTACTTTTGCTTAAATGTTCAAAGCTTGAAGATACTTTATGGCAACGTTAGTTTTTAACCTAAGCTTGGTTAATGAGCTATATAATGCATATAATTGGAGCTAATAAAATTAATTTGCTAGGTACAAATAGTTTTAAAAACACCACGTTTGTGCTCGGACCCCCAATGACTTGGGTTTGTGTTATGCCATTTTCTAGCCTGCAGGTGGCACCCTTCACTTTCTAATATAAGACCTAGAGCTTTCGGCAAGTAAACAAAGGACTGTTAGTGTTAATGAAATTCATATTATTGCTTTGTGTATGTATATGTTTTGCCTGTTAAGTATAAGATTTTTGGTTTACCCAAATGTTTCTCGTTGTTTTCAACAAATTAGAGACTGACCTTTTGACATTTTCTTATACCTTTCCTACTGTTGTAGATGGAGGGCAATATGGATGGTGAATTTGCACTGTATCTTTAATATATGTAGACTTGTGAGTATATATTGTGTATATTACATATTGCTAAAAAGTATTGATATATCAATAGGTATGCTGGGTGTTTTAATAGCTGCATTGGCAACAATTTGTGTAAAGGCAAATTTTGTGGTAGCAATAATTTGAATTGGGCTGAATAAAACCAGAAGCAGTATATTAACATTGACATCCTTATGGAGGGACTGGGGCTAGTTGTCATAAATTTGGCTTATGAATATTTCTCAAAACAGGTTTATAATTGTTGTTTAGACGCATACCTTAAAATACTGGGCTAAAATCTGTTAAACATTAAGTTGGCTTAATAAGGCCAGCATACTGTTGTTGTATATATGCTTATTAGTGGTGCTTAGTGGTGTGCAAAGCAAATAATCACAAATGCTCAAAATATCAATTTTATTATATAGCTGTCCCTAACTGCTAATGTGGTTTTACTGTGGCCATTTGTTCGCTTAACAGCTATATACAAAACACGACACTGGAACATTTCTTTAAATGCTACAAAAATATAATGCAACAGTTATAATTTATTACAATTTAGTGTTTTAGACTATATGTTTGAAATTATATACAGTACTGTTTCACAAATAAACAATTGGAGCAGTTAAACTTTTTAAGATAAATCACATTCACTTCTAACAAGTATCTCTTATGTGTGGCACAGCACCGCTGTCAAAATTGACTATGAATGCTTCTTTTAGAGGATGAATCTTATCTCTCTGCTCCACCCATGGTGGTTGTATTCCTGAGGGACTGGTGATAATGAGTCTCAGTTTTTCTGTCAGGCTGAGCTGGTAAATGCAGGTCCTGGCTGAGAACTCATACTTGTAAGCTGAGATCATGACTGGGCAGTGAGATCAGTTTACAAGACAGATTCCTCATAAAGCGAAGAGCCATGGAGCTGCAGTTTAACAATTCAGCTACAGCACTGAGATTGTTTCATTGTTTCAATTGTTTCATGGTACACTATTGATTGCTGCGAGCACAACGTGCACAGCATAAAGACACTATCATTTGTAGATACAGGATATTAATACCAAGTCTTCATTACATGGTGTACAATTTGTCCCTAAAATTGCTTCTTTGTGAATGCAAAAGCTTAAAATCTGGTTCTAGGACCAATAAGGAAATTGAATGGTTTACTTAGATATAATACCAACAAGGATATAATTGCTATTTCATTACATTTAAATTTCTAATCACGTAACAATTTATGCATTGACTTCACTGTTACATGCTGGCACTTATGAGTGGATGACAAACCTGTATTAATTTAACTTATTTGTGTTAATATTCTTCAAATAGGCAGAATCAAATGATGCGCCCTGCTAATGCAAACCATCATATCACTTTTGGGTTCCTGATATAAATAGATAACTAGACTCCAGACAAGACTGATCACTATTCATGTCTTAACAGACCTCAAGAACCCATTTGAATGAGGTGCTGACACAACCATGTGGAGTGAACACTAACAGAATCACAGCTGGCAGTATGGCTGCAGTTTCCCCTGTGCCTGGAACCCCATGCATAAATAAACACACTCTGGTATTCATTTTCAGAATTTATAGATTTTCAAATAAAAGCCCAGTGTGCTTCCTGAACTTTACAGACCTCTGCTGTTGCACGGCGTACGAAGGGAAGAAAGTGTTCTTTTGTGTGTTCTCAGTGTTCTCCTTTCAACCAGGTGTGAACAGACATTAGGCCTGTGGTGTCAGTCCAAGTAATTGAGCAGAACTTTGCTCACTCCAAAGACTGAACATCTGTCTATCCGTTGCATGTTACATGGCCTTCCTTTTTAAATGAATCTAATTGTTTTCTTTGTTTAAACAAAAAGTAGATCTGTTTTTTCACAAGCCATTCTAAAATCTTAAGTAGACATAAGGACAACTGACAGAGGAACAAAAACACACCAAATTATAACTGTTGAATGACAGGGTTACTGTTGTATGACTGTTCTATGACAACTCTGTGTCAGTTAGATTACAAATCTAGTGTTGCGCATTATATAGAAGTAATAACAGTACAACGAAACACTGGCAAAATCATTCATTCATTCACTGATTAAGATGAATCTGCAGAGAACATTTTTTCCATTTAACCTTTTGAGGATTAGTTTAACACCACCTCAGCGTCATAAATCTTTGGAAATGAGTGTGTGTGTATGTGTGAGTGAGTGAGTGAGTGAGTGAGTGAGTGAGAGAAAGAGAGAGAGAGAGAGAGGAAGAACACACTAAATTGCTTTTCAGGGTCACTTGGTCAACTGTGCAATCATACAAGTCATCTGCTGTTTACTTTCAAGGAGCAACAAACCAACCATCTAAGATATCTGTTTATGAAAGTTTCCTTTGTAAACAAAATATCTATACATTACATATCAATGACTGTGATATCAGAGTTGTTATACTAAATGATGTAATCCCTGATTTATTCATTGATTTTTGTAAAGGACACAACCTTACAAAACATTTATAATCCATAAACTGATATCTACAATTTACAAAACCCCATCTCAAAATAGTTGCCATAATAAAATAATCTCTCGCTAGTATTCTATTTCTGTGCATCCCCTATAGTCGTATTTACCACAAATGTGCTTTGTAACAAGATACAGGAGCTTCTGTCACTTGGCACCAGCATGATCTTATTATAGAAACTCAAATAATATAGCTTAACTTAAAAGATCATGTTAACAATTTGAGGGAGGGGTGTTAGTTAAATTTCATTATACCTTTATAGACCTTTTCCCCCAAAATGCCTTGTTTCCCTCTCTCACACACACACAGCATCAGCAGGTATCGATTGGATTTAGTCAATAAAGGCTAGTTTCCTTTATTCTTATTCTAATGCACTTAGGAAGAAGGTCCCAGTCTGACTGGCTGGCCAGGTTATAACAGAGCAAAATGCAGAGCACATAAATTATTCAGGAGGCTTAGGCCTCCATTAATGATGTCACTCAAACCCGCAGAGCCAGATGCCATCCCCTGGGATGTCATGGTACTGATCTATAGAACCTAGGCCTGCATGAATTAAATAGATAGACAGACAGATAAATGGATAAGATGTGAACAGCTACAAAGAAACATATTTATACTGTACATGAGAAAGAGCATTTCTTATTTTTTTTCCAGCATGAGAAATGGGAAATGTAATCATGTAAGTTATTGCTCAATACTGCGGCGCCATATGCTTAATGAAGTTGTATGGATGAACATGGTGCTGTGTAATGGATTTTGAATAGTGTTAGCACTGTAAGGCAGCTGGTCTAGTGATCAGCACCGGGTTCGTTTGCAGGAATATATCATAAAACAATAAAACTTCTCTGGTGCTGGTTCCCAAAGATATGGTTTCATGTTTCCACCGTGAGGTGCGTATGCCCAGGACGTGACCACAGTTTTACCTCTGCCTTCCCTCAATCTCCACCCTCCCTCTGGGTTCAGATCAATGGAGCTCACTCAACCTATATGTGCAATATACAGTGTGATGTCATTGAGTTTCAATTTTCATGTTTGGTATCATTTTAAAGGTTATGGTTTGATGGGTGAAAAAGTCTCATTTCTATTATTATGGGATGTAACGTTCTAAGGGCCTATAAAGGAAATAATCTACATCTATATTATGTGTCTTTCCCCAGAGAACTGAACACAATGTTTGCTATCCCAGGGAGGTGCCCCTTCAGGTCTTCAAAACCTTACTAGACCAAATTCTGAATTGGTAATAGAATTTATGTTTTTTGTGTTATCTATTAATATAAACAGTTATCTAATCAGATATAAACTCTGTGATTTAAACTTTTATATTGTGTTGATCATTTATTGTTCCTTAAATGGAATTCAAGGAATGTGAAGAGTCAATTAAACACAATTGTAGTAAATAAAAAAACGTTTATTGGTTTTTATAGCTATTGAGCCAATGGGTGGTCCTTACAGCACAATTAGATATACTGTATTACAAATTATGGTGCTGTTAAAATTATAAGCTTTATTTAAACTGTTAAAATTATTATGTGAGCAATTTCAAGTGTTAAAATAAAATGACAATTTATTATTTATTGCTAGGCCAGTATATCAGAGATATACAACAAATGAGTGTGGCATCAGAAGTCATTATACTTAGTATTTTTTGTATTTAACATTTACTTACTGCTTCTAGGAGACAAATAGCAAAAGAGTAAAATGTTTCCAGATGTCACAATTTCTCTTTTCAGCTGTAATTTTCAGTTATTTTACATTCACCGTTCAAACTCTTGCTTTGCTGGCATTCTTGCAAATCATGAATCTACTGTTAAACACTGTATTTCTGTTCTGCTGTTTTCAACAACAAAGAAAAATCATTAGAGACCTAAGAATTCCTAGAACATAAGCGTTCTAAATGTCAAAGGACTCAGCTGACTCAAATGAATATTTATACTGACATTTAAATAACAAACATTTAGCACCATTACCATATACACAGTAGTTGATAAGAATTACTGGACATCACCGCATCAACAGAGACAGATTCCCTTTTCTTTGTAACATAATATTTCAAAGATAATATTGTACTTTTATAAGCTGTATTATAAGCTGTCAGTAGACTCGTATACAGGTAACCTATGATCTTATGTAAACATATTGCTCTATCATGTCATGTGATTTACACATTACTTATTGGTTGGTGTAAAGTGTTACTGCAACAAATAATATTTTCAGTAAGCAACCTGCTTGCATCCTAACATGGATCCTCAAAGAAACTGATGTGAAACATGCAGCAACTCAATAGCCACTACTGCACGCTAAACAAACAGCTCTTTTTAGGTGAGACACACAACAAACTGTAAAATCTTTTGCAATTTTTGTACAATATGTAACAAATGATTAGCAATTGAACTGTGGCTGCATTCCATGAACACTCATTCAGTTCCCGGTAATCACTATTAGCTTGAATAGTTCCATCAATCTTAAGGTACACAGTGATAACAGTGTTTTAAATTAGCTGTGAATTGGCAGAGCGGACAAAATAATTATATGAGTATATTATAGTAGTATTTCCAAACATATTATATTTAGCTGATACAATAGTTTTTACAAAATCATGTGTAAATTGGACTTGCATCTGACTGCACCTCAAGAAGTATTTTAAAAAGCCTCTTTATTCTCTTTGTACAACAGAACAACTCCATTAAAATGCAATGAGTTGCTCTGTGTTTAAGGTATAGCTCATTCTAAACACTTTCATCATATATGGTTGTCACACTGTGATTTAGAAAATAGTGTATGAACAACTACACCGTATAATTTACCTTTGACAAGTGCAAGGCTTTGTAATCAAATCCAAGCTTCTGGTTATTACACAAACAGCTTGATCTTCAGAAAGCGTGAGTATAACACGACCCCATTTAAAAGCAGTGGACCAGAAGAAACCGTACATAGACTTAAAATGCATGGCTGTCTACCTAAATAGATAAAATATATTTTGGCATTTATGCTGCTTTTTTGGTTGTACTTTCTAAAAGACAAGCTTTACTATTACTATTGTTCATTTTTAGAGATTTTAACAAAACTTGTGTTTTGTTATTACCCCACAGCTTTGTAATGAATCATGGTTGAATTTGTACAGCTTGTTGCGAGAAGTGTGGTACTGCTTACTTAACATCTTTGCCAGGTTATAAAACAGGATACTACTGTAAACAAATCATATACATTTACGCAGAGAAGCTCTTGTGAACCTTTAAGCAACTGAGAATTTACCACAATGCAGGGAAAATTTCTCAGTCAACATCTCTTTTTAAAGTTGCCTAGCATTTTTATCTGCATTTAACAGGATTTTATCACAACATAAGGATCACTTGCACCTGATAATTGCACACGTCAATTAGAACAATATGGAGGGTTTATCGCTTCTTTGTTTTCCTTACCTTGTAGTTCTCTTTAAATAAAAGTGTTTGCTACATGTGTAAATGTGTAAATTTACAAGTGTAAATGTAAATGTTAATTCCGTCTTTGTAGAACACCTCACAGTGAAAGTAAAATAAAGCTTTCACTGTGTGATGGAACAGAATAGGAGGAACGCTTATTAATTCTGGTTTCTGGGGCTGTGTTGAAACAAACCAGCCCCAGAAACCAAAATTAATAAGCGTTCTACCTATTCTGTTCCATCCTAGTGGAACAGGCTCCCCACTTCCACCCAATCTGCTGAGACCGCTAGGTGAAACTGGACCCAAACTTTGAAGCCCACCTTAGAATATGGTGATAATAAACAATACCAAGTTTTCATAATGATATGCAATTTTATTTGTTGAAAACAGCACTTTACAACAAAATTCAAATTGGTCAAAATTCAAAACAAAAATGTTCAAAATGTCTGACCAGAGAACATTGGATAGCGTTTGATTTGGCATGGCTCAAGAAACTTTGCTTTCAGAAAAAGACCTTTCACATGATTTTAGACCAACATTTTTCATATCTCTGTACCAGTAGGTGGCACTGTGACAAAACTGTGCAGGCACTCTCAGGGCATGCCTATAACAACACATGTTAAGTTTCGTGTGAATCAGTAAAGGTATGGTCAAGATACAGCTGTATGTGGCTTTTTAAACATTTGCAGGAATCACATTGAATTTTATGGAGGTATTTAATAATTTATGGCATGTGGTTTAAAAAATCCAATATGGCCGACTTCCTGTCAGACAGACTGTTAACCAAAGCAACCTATAGCACATTATCTTGATGTGGAAGTCTGCTTTACAACTCTTTCAAGATTCACTCTCACGTCAAGAACTTTATCTTTTTAGTTCTTTCGAGACTTTCATCACGATAAGGAGCCAGAAGTTTTCAGCAGACCTCTAAGTTTGTTATCATTAACCGTAAACATCAAACATTAAAAATCAAACTGGCTGTTGATCTGCTGAATGTGTGTGTGTGTGTTAGGGTAGTATGTGTTTAGTTAATGAAGTCTTGTTTGTAACACACATGATGCTGTGGTAATTTATGCTCAGTCTGCAGTCCCTTATCCTGCTGATCCATGCTATATCCTCTTTAAGAGTATTAAATCAATGCCTAATTCTTTATTGATCATAATAAATTAGTAATTATTCACAAATTTTGTGACTAATTTTTCACAAAATATTTATTTCCTTATTAAAAATGATTGCTATTAAACTATTATAAAAATGCATTAATATTAATTTTATTTGTTCATGGATAATTACGTGTTAGCATTTTCAAAATCTCTTGTTTCTGACCAAGAAGGATTATAGAAAATTACAGGCTATTTAAAATGTCATACTTCCTTCTGCCAGTTGGCGGTGCTATTACTGTGACTTACAAAAGCCACTTCTATGTCGTCAGTCTCTATACAGCTTGTTTCAACAAAATCACTCAATGCACCTAGAAAAATGAGCATAAATGTTTTCAATTTTTTGCCATAAATGCATTGTGTCACCATGGCAACTGTTCAAGGTATTGAAAATCCCTTCACAATTTAGCATTTTAATGTCATGGCATAATATTTGGCAAATCTGTAAAAAATCTCATAAATCCTCATGGAGGAATATTTAAAAATTTAAAGATTGGAATTGGCAGGCTCTAAAAAATCCACATACAACACAAAATGGCTGACTTTTGTTATGTGGAGCTATTGAGTATAATTTTAGTATAAGCTTGTTGAGAACAATGCATGTACCAGGTTTTATAACAGTAGGCAAAACTAACCCCATCACTTTAGTCAAAAGGTGAGTTTAAACCAGCCAGCCTGTAAACTATTTGAAATATGCCACCATAATTATCCCTGGTCTAATATTCTGGGCCTGTTTAAGTGTTTCCATCACTACAGACAAAGACCATAAGGCCAGGCTTATTAGCAGTGGTGATTCCTGTAGCTCAACTGGTAAGGCATTGCGTTAGGTTGCGGATTCGATTACAGGGAACACAAATACTGATAAAAAGGTATACCTTGAATGTATACCATGAAGTTTTTGAGCAGGACCTGTTGTCGGACTTGCTCTGCCATTTAAACATGATAAGACCTTAAATCATCCAAATAGCAAAGTCAGAATCTCAAACACCCAATGACTCGCAAGTGTCTTGTCAGCAGGAAGCATCTCAAACTTTTGCATTCCCCCCATTCATGTAAATAGCACATGAATGCAGTAAAAAAAAACATGGCACTCTAACATGGCTCCATGGCTCTCTTCACCTCAGTGTAAGATCAAGGAAAAAGAGGAGACTCAGGGGAGCTTTGTGGTTATGACCAGCCAGAAATCGCCGGCTGATCTGTGGGGTGTCTGTCCAGGCTCACCCAGGCAGACAGCCAGCCGAGAATGAAGCTTCTTCAGTGAGAAGCTCTTGCAATGTGCACACTCAGCTCCCAAGTGCCTGTTCTTGTTTTAGGTGCCTGTTCAAGTGCCTGTTCTTGTTTTTTTTTTCAGAAAACATAGAACAACATTATAAAACAAATGAAAAATTGATTATTAGTTACACCAAAGATAACAGCCGAATTACAAATGGTTGTTGTTATTTCTAATAAATGTTTCTATTGTGTTGTTATCATAAGATGTTCTTCCACCTTGGAATGCACCATGTTATTAACAGATGTAATCACATGGGGAGTAATACTTTCCTTCACTGCATTTGACCTCTATCAGTCTAAGAAAGGAGATAGGAAACAGATTAAATGGGTCACAAATCAGACAAACAATAAAGAGTGCTGGAGGAAAAGTAATTGAATGGAGAAAAATGTGGCACTAATCAAAGCCATAAGGTTGAAGCGGTTATAGCCAAGAGCACAGAGAGAAGGGGAAGGCTGAACAAATCTGAAAAAGATCAATGGATTCCTGCTTATGACAAAAATGTCGCAGAAGGCCTCAGACAAGGGTTAATTTTTTGTTGAGTTTTAAAGGGTGTACTGAAAATGCCTGTGAATTGCCATATTGTTGTTTTATGTATCATCTCCACAACATATTGGATTTCTGGTTGTGTCAATATTGATAAAAGCTTCAGTCAATACAATCTTGTAATTTAAAGGTGCATTTTGTATGTGCCATAAGTTGAAGCAATTTCTCCCTTGCTGAAAATAACTGCTGATAAGCAGCATACTATATGTGCACGATAGATTCTGGGTAAGAATTCATGTTCTTTTCAGGAGGGTCTATGATTCTGCAATTTCAGCAAACCGGTAGTCCCACCCGAAAGTCATATAATTTGTTAAGCCAACAGTTGAAATGACAGACCTCTCAAATAAACAGAGAAATGTTTTGATAGTGTCACAGAGCCATACAGTGTTTCCACTTTTAAGAAGTCAACCTTTACCTCACAGTCCTACCTTTAGTTGTTTCTGCATATTGCTTGGATACATAATAGAACATAATAAAAATGTTTCATGTTTAAATAATGTATAATATTTAGAAACTTTCAAAACATCCCCTTCTCCTACAATGTTTTTTATGGCAATATGTCTTGACATTGATTGTCACAACATTGATCACGGCACTACCCGATAAAATATTAACACAAGAATAAGTTGACACAAGAACAAAAATTAGTTATATTAGAACAGATAAGAACAGACAACACCTTGCAGAGTAATGATTTTAGCATTTATTTGCAAGGCATACAGTTCAAATAAATGGCACAAACATTTGTATTCTGGCCAACACTGGATCAAAGAAGGTTAAATCTGTTGTCAGCAGCTCTCTTTCTTCTTTTCTGCATCCCAGAGAATTTATACCTCCCAGCAAGGCCGATACACTCGTCCCACCATGCACCTCATGGTGTCCCTTCTGATGATTGCGATGCTTGGACTTGGGTCTGAACCAACATCTCTGTGCTCTGTGTTAGACATGTTCTCATTGAGATTGTTGTGAGGTGCTCCTTTTTCCAGAGACTTTAGGATCCTCAGCAGATTGGAGTCAGCCACCACAATGATCTTAGTGTTGCCTGGTCCAGATCTCAGATCGTTCTCCTCCAAGCTCCCAATCAAACCTTGCTGGTCTGATTCCATCTCATCAGTTTTGGTCATCGGAATCGCTGCAGATTTGAAGTAGCATTCGGACAAAAGTGCAACAGTGATGAGGATGGCTGCAAAGGATATCTTCATTATTGACAGAGGCTTGCTTTTGAAGTTCAGCTGTTGTCCCTTATAAGTTGTCCCTCTTGCAAGCTGGTTTGAAGATAGTGGCTTCTGGGTTGTCTTATATACCAGTCATGGTTTGGAATGTGCCACGTTATCTCAGATCCATCATTGTCATGTTTTGTTGGTAGTATATGACAAATAACAAAAAAAATATAATTTAGACACTGATGAGACCACTAACAGGGCTCAAGTGTTTTGTTTGGTTGAAAGTTGATTAAGATTTTCTGCCACGTGTCTTGTGTTCAATACATAGACCACAGGGTTTCACTGAGTGGGCATCTTAAGAGGAGATGTAATCTTAAAATCTTTACACTTTAAAACAATATCAGAGGATTATAGACCTGTTGAAAGACTGAAGTGAATAATAACTGTTTGACAACAGACCACGTTGACTGACGTATTTCTTGCAAAAGGGCAAGACAAAGTCGTGAAGAGGCTCCAGTTCCAGTGGTTTAATATTAAGATAAATCTTCAGTTAAAGCTTGTATTATTCAGTTTAAAAAAAGCATTGCCCATTCATGAAAGTGGGGTAGATGCTTTGATTTCTATAAGGCAGCATGTAGGGCCAAGCTGAATGGAGCTACCACTAATTAATGCTACTTGATACGGTGAACATAAATACATTCATCATGAATAAAACATGAACAAATTTTCTTTTCTTTTTTGAAAACACTAACTTTAAACAGTTTTTTTAAGAAATCATTATGGACTTTGGACAAGGCCTGTGGAGCCAGGGCCTTAGAGTATCAGGCGTCCAAAGCCTAGCAGCCCAAGTCTTTTTAAATGAAGACATTTCTTTTGTACACTGAGTACAAGAAGAACACAAGGCCCATGGGCCGTTCAGAGAATAGGGCAAACTAGAGTAACTGCTCTGCTGTTAGACTGTCCAATTTCCTAGTTGCTTCAAGCATGACATGGGGGTCTGCAACGAGCATTACAAGGGTTGGTGTTTACAGAAGCATGTTTTTGTATATCAGAGCTTATGGTTTATGTATTATTTATGTTCTAAAAAAACATTTCTCAACAGATAAATGTACCACATTAATTTGTTGAGAAATGCTACTAAACAAACATGTTGAACACATTATCAAATAAACTTTCTCCGTTATATGTGTGTCAGCTTGTTTTTTTATGAATATGACCAGGATTAGGCAGCTTTCTTATCTACTGTATCTGATCTACCTCCTAGTTATCCAAACCAGGAGAATTTGTAGAAGTCTATTATATTCAAATCCCAGTCCTGAAGATGCTTTCTATAAGATAATTGCTTTATATGTCCGTTCCACGTTGGCTTTAAATAAGACTGTACAGTGTCTTTCGGCCATTTGACTGTCTTATATGTTCACTGTAATCAAAGGCTATGTTACCTTTTAAAGTGAAAGCAGAAATGTCAAAAATAATTGGAAGCAAAGCAGCAAACTATAAAAACGAGACAATCTAGTTTTATATAAAAACACTTTTTCAACTGTGTAAAGTCTCAGATGAAAGATTATGAAGTAATAAATCTGCATTTTAAGGATAATCTTTCATATTAAAGACTACAAGAACAATTCATATTTGAGAACATTCTGTAGTGTTTAAAGACAAAGATTTATCTTCATAAATACTACACTAGATTACAGGAAACTGATGCAAGAGTTAGTTTTGGAATAGTGGAAATTGTAATCACACTTGGGTAAGACTGCTTTCTTTTAAATCCAAAAACTTTAAATGGAAAAAAGCATTCTTGGACTATTTTGGTTTTGTGAAAACAAGATCATCTGGTGAGAGTTACGCATTCAGGAACAAGGTAGGTGGATTTAATACTGGACCGTAGGTTTTTAATGACCCTCCTCTTGACTTTTGGAATCTTGATCAAGGAATTCCTGTCACCACATTTTTTCTGCCCCTGGGTGTTTCTTGTATTGGGCAGTGTAATGAGATGAATGTCCCCACTCAAAATAAATGGAGAAAAGAGTCACAGTTAAGTGATTTTACAGATGTTCTGTGTGGAGGAAAGTCATTGTGACTAATTCGCTCTTTGGGGCATCTAAAGTTTCTGTTGTAGCCATACCGGCCAAATTGCAGAAAAAATTGTAGTTTTATAAAAATAAACTTTTTGCCTTTCTAGAATAAATCCTGAATACTGTGTGTTAATGGATGTTTTTTAAACATACACAGAATAGACATCCAGCATATATTCCTAACCCTAATGATTATTCCTAAAATTTTGCAGCTTATTGAGGAGACTTTACTTTCCAAGCAAACTTACCATTTTCACCAGGTATACAATAAAAACCCAAATCCCATAGACACTGCAGGAAAGGGACATTTCATGGGGAAGGGCCATTCTTTACATATATTTTATCATATATAAAAAGTAACATTGCAGTTTTCATTTTTTATGTTTTTTAAAAACATTATTATTCTGTCATTTTACACCATTTGCAGAAGCCAGATACTTGACTTTACTACATTGTTTAACCTACAATCTAATGGCAGATTTATTTTCCTTAACTTTCACTATTCTTTTAGATCATAATGTAGCATTATTTGAACAGCCTATGATTATTATTACTGTATTTTTGCAATGAGCACTAACAGTGAACATTCCACACAAATTTGGAGTTTGTGTGTATAGTACATAAATCATTGATTACTCTTAATTTTGGTAAGTCTGATTAAAGTTAGGGTAACAGATGCTGCTGGCTGTAGGTCCTGCATTGCTTGAAGAAATCTTAAGTTATCAAATATTGTTATCGAATATAACAGTGATGCTCATTAATTATTCATTTGGCTTGGTGATAAACAGATTTTATAATACAGGCAAAATAAACTCTCATTCAGAAAAGACAGGATGCAGAAAACAGATAAAGATGAGGAATCACCCTTCATTGTTGGTGGAAAAACAATCAGACTGAAAAATTCAGTGAGAATATGAAATTAATTAACCAAATTAAAATTAAAGGCCTTCTGCATCAATGTGTGGAAAAGCAAAACAAAAGCACCCTGATATAATTTTAATTTATTAGAAAAAAATAGAACATCTCAGAAAATGAAGTTTCACTGACCACAAACAATGTATTATTTTGCTCTGTGTCTGAAGCTTTTTTTAATGGGCTATAAAGCACGTCACAATGAAACTCAGTAGTATGTGATGCCTATATATGGAAACTGAACCCATAAAGTAATGTTTTCAAATAATATAACAGGGCCATTTTTGCACTATATAAGGCATATATATACATTTATATAAGGCATATAATAAAAGTAATTTTTTATTGCTAGATTTGCTAGATTGCTAGATTTGCTAGACACTGCCACACAGTCACTAAATTGGTGCTTAGTAAAGTGTGTGCAATTATTTTCTGAGAAATCAGATGTTTTGTTAACACCTGGGAGAAGATAATATACAGTAGACGTCTCTTGAAGGTGACACTATAGAAACCACATAGCAACACCCTAGCATCCTCCCAAAACACCCTAAAACACCCTAAAATCTGCAGAGGGACACCCTGACAACAACCAACAGCATTTTAAAGTTTTATTTTTTGTATGTATTTTATAATTTTTTTAAAGTGGTTTAAGTAGCCCAATTGTTAAATGTAATTGGTGGTTATGGATAGTCACAGGTACTGACCCCTGTGTATCAAGCATGTTATGGTTACTGTTGTCACAACAGATCTCAGTAGGTTTTAAAGAGTGTGTGGCTTGTGTGTGTGCCCTGCACAGGTGTTTGTGGGTTGATCTTTAGTTATTTGACAGCTGCAGGCCATATGCTCATAACAGAGCTGTTTCTACAGCTATAAATTGAGGGTGGAACAGTTGAAGAATTTTAACCATGCATTTTTTTTCTGAATCCATCTGGACTGTAACCCTGCCTCCATTAAACAAATGCCCCAGGATGCAGTGCACTAAAACCTATATTTCTGTTCCTCTCCTCAGAGATCACTGGAATATATGTAATATATATGTAATATTTCTCTCACTAATGATCAATAATCAAAAAGACTGAGTGTTTATGAGGTACAATATTGCTATTTAGTTTCTAAGGTGATAGGAGTGGTTGCTCCATGATCATTTTTTTTTATAATATATTTATAATATTTTTATATATTTTATTATTATATTATATATTTTTATATATTTATATATTTTTATATTTTTATATATAATATTTTGGTCTTTAGATATTGTTCAGGCTTTTAGGCCTTTTGATTTTTCTTTTATAATTCAACAAAGTAACTGCACACATTTTAAAAAGCTACTGATTTGAGGTATAATTAATGTTAATAGAATAAGCAGTGCAATGCAAGGGTTTAATTCTTTGGATTGGGGTTTTATGTGAAATATGAGCTGTGGTGTCCATGTGGGCAACACAAGTTTGAACTCTGCCTGCAACATTTCTAAAACAGTGGCAGAAAGACAATAAATTAAATTGCAGGAATTGCTCAGCATACAGTCTTGTTTCAGTTGTCAGAGCTACACTGGCAGCAAACCACTCCATCTTTCTTATGTCAACTGTCTCACTGGTACGTTTTTTTTTGCTTTTCTTCTACTTACAAGAAGTGATGCACAGACAATGGGGGTCCTTTCACTGGCACCCTGAGCACTTGCAGACCGCAGTTTAAGGTGTTTGTGTTAAAGAATCGCCCCGTTAACAGTCTTGTTGCCACACCTCACCATCCCAACCAGAGAAAAGAGTCTTTGAGGTTGCAGACTTCGCTCTGAAATGTGCACAGCAGCTGACTGTACCAGCGGCTGCCAAGCAAAACACAAGACTCCTGCTCAGGGGCCCAAGGAAAGGGAACTTAACTTTACTTGGAGAGCAGACAGTGCCTCTCACATAACCCAAGCCTCCGCTCTGCCCGCGGCAGCACAACTTTGTTTAAACAACACGAAGAAGCAGGCCATACCATTGTTCGGCTAAAGTGTTATTCCAGCTAGGTAAATAATAGAGTGCCCTTCTCCGTGTGATGATTAGGACATATTAAAAGGCAAAAATTACATTATTATCCTAAGATCCGCATCCTATTCTTGGGCTCTCAGGTTTTATTTACATTCTAATCATATCCGAAGACACAATAAACAAGCGTGTCCTTCAAGCATGAAAGTTAAATGTTTGAAAAGTCCTAGTGTTTATATGAGTATGCTCTGACAGGTCCAAGTTGCTGGCTTATAGGTTTCCCATTTATTGATACAGTTAAAACAACTGGATCTTCGCAATTCGAAACCATTAAAAGGTAAAACTTTCTGTTGTAAATGTGGAGCATTGCACAAGATTCTTCCAGAGAAGGTACCACAACGGTTTAGTGACATTAGGCCCTACAGTAGTAAAATACTTTTCCAGGCTTCAGGTTTTCCAGGTTGCTCAGTAATGTGTTTGTGTAACCTACATTATGGAACTTGGAGGCTCAGCAAGGAGGCATAAAGACGTTTAAAATAAAATGTCTCTTTATATCAATGAAAATGCATGAAATTATGCATGGTCAAGACTTTTAATATTTTCAATAGTCAATTTTTTCATTGCTGATATTTCTTGATGTCACAAGTTGATTGAAAGGGTCTTTTTATACGTTTTTTAA